>BBXU01000703.1:0-16126 GCA_001598975.1 Parachlorella kessleri | reverse complement strand
GGGGGCGCGGGCGCGCGTAGGCACCTCGGACCGGACCTGCCCTTGTCGCTGCCCTGTTGGGAGGGTGGGGCGGTGTATGTCACTCCTGGGTCTGGAGCAGTCACGGCAGCATGATAGCCCCGCCAGCAAGCTTGCTAGCTGACTCTTGTGGACGTGGCTCTGGTGCCATCCATGTGCGGCTTGGGCAGTGCCGCGGTGGCGGTGCAGCCCTGCGCCGTTTGCAGCTATGACTGGTGATATGTCGCATGTCGCTCCTTCCGTGTGTCGTAGGCCAAGTCAAAGATGAGCAAGGCAGAGAAAAACAAGCAGAAGAAGGAGAAGGCCAAGACGTTCAACAACGGCGGGAACGGGAATGGCAGCGGCAATGGCAACGGCGCGCCCAAGGCAGCTACCAAGAATTCTAAGCGCTGGAACTAGCTACAGCCTGTTGATGCACCCTGCTGCCCTGACGCATGGGGCCGGCTTTCAGCAAGCCCAATGCGCTCAGGTGCAGGCTTGGGGGCGTGGATTGTACGCTTCGCACGCTTCGCGGGCCTTAGCATAGCGTTACCCTCTGCCCCAAAGACTGGTCACTTCTCGCTTTGTGGGCATAGGTACAGCCCTCGTCCGTCTTGCTGGTCCCTTGAGGGTGAGCATCGTGTGTAATACAAGAATAGGAAGTTTATGCCAATGCAGCCTTGGGGCTGCGCTGGGATGCTTTCCTTTGTAGCCTAGCGGCGCTTGCATTGTTGCCAGCTGTCCCAGCGCTGCTGGCATTGTATGTCATCTATCTATGTCAGGCATGAATTTCATTGAATTTCATTGTTTAAACCCACCCAGACCTTGTTGGGCATTGCATGGTCTCAAGCTAGCCAGGGCCAGGCGGGGTCCCCCCCACCAACAGGGTCAGGTACACTACACTTTGTCGTCTGGAGTGCACGGGGCTGTGGCTGGTTTGAAAGCTTGCACCCTAGCAGTGTATGCCTTGTAACAGGGAGGCTTCCTTAGGAAGGGTTCTTTTAAAACAGAGCTCAGGAGCATGCTGACAGTCGGCTTGCAGGCTGGTGTACATGTGTACATGGTTGGATTTAGACTGGCAGCAAGGCGACGGTGTGCTCACCCACTTGCTGAGTAGCTAAACGTAGCTTTCAGGGCATGTATGCTTAAAAAGTGCTGCACCGGCCTGGCTCCCATTGTTAGTGGTGGCATGGGACGAACGCGCGTCTGAAGTGTAGCAGAGGCACATATATCGTATACACCCAGCAATTTGAAATATTGGTGTCATTTCTACCCAGCAGTGGTGCTCAACACCCGTTATATCTTTCGCAGAGATGGGTGGCAGCTATTTGAGCCCAGGGGCTGAGCGCACCTGAAGGTGGCTTCGGCACCACCAATCAACGCCGATGCATTCAGGATAGGTGTGGCGTAATTAACATAAAGGATTTGATTTGATCGTTGCTTACTACAGTTTTCACTGCTTGGTCTCACGCACAACCTTCACAAGCGTCGACCGTGGGTAGCTGCAGAGCACCCTAAAGTATCTAGCCCTGAATAGACTCCAGGCACCTCCTGATGCCCTGTGCAAAGAGGAAATAGCAACCTGATCTTGGTGTACGTGCCAAATTTATCTCTTAGTCACCCAGGATGACCTAGGGCGCGGGGGCACCAACCTCGCTGCCCAACGAGCGACGTGTCACATCCCCAGTAACCCACCTTTGCTTTTTAGTCTGATCGACCGTTCTCTAAGGTTAGGTTTATTATTTCGCAGCCCCTAGCAGAACTCAGATATTATGCCGGGCACAGCCGCTTCGACTATGAGCAGTGATGACACCTCTGTGAAGATGAAGCTATCGGAGGAGAGCTCGCCCAATGTTCCTTCTCTACTCCTGTCGGACGATCCAGACACTGTCAAGTCGGGAGAAACGAAAGGTCGGCCGCCCCGGACCCGAGGTCGCTGTTGGCTGCGGGCCTGTGCCATGCTGCATACTGCACGCCTTTCGATGTTGGCACGCCACTCGAAAGCTTTTTGGGTCGGGTGCATGCATACGTACGTCCTTGTCGTTAGACTGTCACACTCGGCACCCTCGACGGCTGAGCGGGTTTCGGTTCACTCTTTGCAGCGGGATGGGGCGAGGTTACGGTTCATCTTGTGACTACGATGTTTGGAGCAGGGTAAGGGCTATTGGGGCACGCCGCCCCGCCGCCGCATCAGACCGACCGACTTGCTTGCTTGCTTGCTTAACTTGAATCAAGAGTCGCACTAGCGCTCTGCAGCGTCCTGAGCCTACATCACGGTACAACCGGCGAGTACACAGAGCTTTCATCCTGGCAACCCTGCAACGTGGAAGTAACACCAAACAGCTTGCGGTGCACCTTGCAGGGTCCTGGGCCTGCCATACGCAATGGCCACCCTGGGTTGGGTGCCTGGAGTCCTGCTGCTGGCGTTTGTGACCCTGGAGAGCGCGTATGCGGCCTACCTGCTTGCCACTCTACACGAGCTGAGGGACGGCAGGAGGATCAAGACCCTGCGTGCGCTCGCCAGAGAAACCTGCGGTGAGGCCCATACTGCGAGCGGCAGCCTGTATGTGTCAGGGCTGGGGCTGTGCACACGATGTAGGAGGAGTATGAGAGTTCCAACCTGCCTGAGGGCCACCTTGGAGGCCAGTCTTGATACAAATTGCCAAGGCAACGGCTCAGCATTCAGCCTAGGGATGAAGCGGGTCCCTTATCTCACCCACGGTCCAGCGCTTGTTGTCTTTGCAACTGCGTGCGGAACCAGGCCAAGCAGTGAGTTTTGCGTCGTCATGGGCAAGCCTGGCTCTTCAAGCCCTGATGGACATGTTTCGTGGTGACCCTCCAATGCAGGGCGCTGGGGGAAGCGTGTGGTGGTCGCCTTACAGTTCTTCATCATGATTGGGAGTGATATCGTGCTCACTGTGGCAGGTGAGGGCTGCACTGTCCTGGTTCGGCCATACCAGCTGCCGCCGGTTGATGAGCCCACCTCCAGCTTGCGCACCCACGCACTGCCATGCACTTTGCAACGCCCTGCACCGCTCCCCACCAAGAGCAATGCCCTTGCTGAGTGTTAGCCCTGGATGCCTGCTGGTGCAGCTGGCGCGTCAATCATGAACCTGGTCCACAACTGCTTTGGGTCCGAGGGCGCGGCTTGCGCCTCCCACGAGTACAAGGCGTGGCCCTGGACCGTGCTCTTCGGAGGTGCGCAGGATGCACCTCGGTATGCGCAGGCCTGCTGCGTGTGCTGTGCGATCCCGTCCGTGCTGTGATGTATTCTCCGCCTTTTGCGCTGCCCCACACTGGGCTTAGCTCACAAGTGCACCGTGGGACAGTATGCTGTCAGCAAGGCGCGACGGCTTTTGAGTACCATGCAACAGACGTGTGCCCTACCAACTGCCTGCAGGCTGCATGTTAATCCTGGCCCAGCTGCCCAACTTCCACGATCTGGCCATTGTTTCCCTCATGGGCAGCTGCATGCCGGTGAGGACTCCCAGCTGGCATGAGAGGCTGCTGTTTGCGTGCGTCTCACTTGCAACACCCTAATCTTCACCTGGCCTCCTAAATGGTGTACGGTGTACCCTGCAGCGAGCTCTTGCTTGCAATGCAAGGGCTTGCCGTGCTCTCAAGGATGTAGTCTCACATGTGCCCCACAGATTATCTACTCAAGCATCGCCCTAGTGAGCATTCTGGTGCACGGGCCCGAAGATGACCTCGATTACTCCATCATCCGTGGAGAGAACGATTTCAAGACCGCCATGAGCGTCCTGGGAGGTGGGTTGGTGGTGGTTGGAAGTAGGGCTAGTGTGCCACCAGGAGAACTGCATCAATGGCAGGACGCCTGTCTGACTAAGCTCGGGAAGTGGTGGCTTTTGTGGCAAGCAACTTGCCAGAAGCCTCATCTCAAGGGGCCATGTGCATGTGTGTTTGCTTTGCGTCGGACCATCTTTGTACTCTCCCATAGCGCAGCACTCCACATGCCCTGCCTCGCATCCTTGCACTTATCCCCGAGAGCGGGTGGGGAAATCAGCACCCAGGCGTGATTACAGGCATTGGCAGTATCTTCTTTGCGTACGGGGGCCAGGTGGTTCAGAATGAGGTCACCGCCACGCTCATCACGCCTCCCAGCATCATGACGAGCATGAAGAGGTGAGTTCCGCTGCTGCACTGGGGTGGCGGGGGAATGCCCGCAGCAGCGACATGTATGTGGGTTGTGGGTGGGCGAGGTGGGCTCCCCTCCCGTTCGGGAGTGTGGTGCGCATGTATAAGTTTTTAAACAGCTTTGTCTTTTTTGGCAAGTCGAAGGAGGGTACGCACTCTCACCTAACGACTCAACCAACGATTCAACCAGTCCTGTGCCACATGGAAAAAGACGCAACCTGATACTAAAGGACCCCGGTCCTGCCATGTGTCCTGCAGGGCTTTGAGTGTGGCCTACGGCGTCATTGGTGTGGGCTACTTTGCCGTCTCCATCTGTGGCTACGCCTTCTTTGGCAACGCCGTGACTGGCAACATCATGCAGAGCCTCCCTTACGCCGTGCCTGCCTACATCGCCAACTCATGCGTCGTCCTGCATGTGGCGGCCGCCTACCAGGCAAGCCAGCCAGCCAGCCAAGCCAGCCAAAACCCCCACGCTCTGCGGTCCCCTGAAATGTGCTGCGCGTGTCTGATTGGCAGCCCTGCGAGCAGTGCATCTGTGTGTCAACAGTCCTGGTTGTTTGCAGCTGTGGGATTCCTGATGGCCTCGCACGGCCTGCTGGGTTAGAGCAGACTGGCGGCCTCGACGCGTGCGGGACGAGAAGCCTTTGAGCAGCCATGAGCACCATGCGGTACTTCTCGGCGAGCGAAGTGCCCAGCCCTTGAACACTTACATAGCCCTTACGGTGTCCCTACCTTACCTTACCTTGCCTTGCCCGCCTTGCCTTGCCTGCAGGTGCTGGGCATGCCCGTGTACCACGCGCTGGAGCACCGGGTGCAGTCGCTCAAGGGCTGGAACAACAAGCTGAGCTCCAACTTCATGCTGCGCCTGGTGGTGAGGTCCACGTACGTGGGCATCTGCACCCTGCTGGCGGCCATGATCCCCTTCTTCAGCCAGCTGGGAGGTGGGTGAAAGGGCCGGCCTCCCTGCTGCTCATTTCTTTCATATGGTTACCCTTATCGTTTTGAGATGCGTGTGGCATGCTGGTGGCCTGCTGCCGCTGGTGGTCCCCGCATGGCGCTGAGCCGCGTCCCCCTGGCAGGCGGGCTTGACCTCCCGCCCGCAGCCTGCCGGGAGGCAGGGCCGAGCTGCAAAGGGCATGCATGTGGTGGCTATGTGCCTCTCCGTGATGTCGCTGCTGCTGCCCATGCGACCCATGGGCTGACTGGCTCTCTCTGCGGCGGTTAAGCTGGCATGGCAGTGGCTCGTTGGCTTTGCCAGTTAGTACCCCACGTACATAGAGTGAGAGGCCAGGGCCGTGGTGGCCTGTACCTGGGACCCTACCCTTCCCATCCTCACGGCAACCACAGCCTGTGTACTGACCCCGCCGAGCTCTCCTGCTGTGACCCTGCCTGCTGCAGGCCTGATCGGCGGCATGGGTGTGGGCCCGCTGTGTGGCGTGGTGCCCATTGTCATGTGGGAGGTGTACAACCGTGGGTATGTGAGCCGGCTGCAGAGCGCCTTCAACTGGACGCTGGTCGTCCTGCTGATGGCCGTGAGCGTTGCCACCACGATTGCCAGCTTTGAGCAGATTGTGGACCAGGCACACACATTTAAGATCTTCGGTTGAGGCCGTTGCACCCGCCTTGGAGGGAGTGCATGCGACGGCAGCAGGGGCGGTGCGGGAGCCCCCTGCCTCAGCGGCGGAGGCACCCAGCATGTTGTGTGTTATATACAGCAGCTACAGTTTGTTGTACTGCTAACTGATCTCCATCCCAAGCTTGTCCACATTTCTGGCCCGCGTGCCTCTATTCCCTCTGCCTCACACCTCAAGGTAAGGGGGGCGTAAGCCCGTTCACTCTGCAGCCGGCTCTGCAGTCATGAGCAAGGTGAGGCAGGAGGTTGCGTCCCCAGGCGCTTCGTGTGCATTGTTGGAGTCCTACTCTTCTTTTTCTTCTTACTTGTCCACCGTGGTATGCGTCTCCCTTCTCTTCCTTTTCCTGTCTACACTTCTATGGTCTCCCTGCTCTTCCTTTGCTGCCTACTGATGCTCCCTTCACTCCTGGAGCACCCGGCTGTAGCAAACATATGTGTTGTTGTCCAAGTGGAGAAGCTTGGCATGTTTGGGGGGCTATACTGCGGGGTGAAGTATTTCCATATAGGTTGTCCAGCCTTGGTACCCTCCCTGGCAACCAGGGATTTTCATTGACCCAGGGGCAAAGCATGTTCTACTGAAAACTGCGAGGCCTCAGTGCCATTTTTCATTGACTTTGCTCACTGGTTGCTACTGATATTAGTATGGGTGGCAGGTAATGCGAACATGGAGTGAGGGCTGGGCTGTACTAGCAGGGCTGGATGCAGATGCGCCCGAGTCTTGCCTGAGTTCTATAAGCGCGATATGCATGGTCTGTGGGTGGAATGCACGCCATTGGGATCTGTGCACTGCACTGCTGGCAGCTGTAGATAGTCGCTTAGCGCGTATTTTCCCTACAGGTGTGTACTGACAGATCATGGCTCCAGATAGTGCGTGCTTACTGTCGCCACCCCTGGCACTAAACAGTTGATGCATTGCAATCTTCTTGGTATCATGTTGCAACAAACAAAATGGAGAGAAGAGAAGACCTTGGCTAAGGGAAGGTAGCAGGTGGGACTGCCCCAGCGCTAGGGTAGGCAGAGCTGCTGAACACGTGACAGGCGACCTACAACAAATACCAAATCACACCACTTGGTGAAACTGCCAAGCTAGTGGCACAAGCAAGGGCACTTGTGCTGCCATCCCTTCACAAAACAAGCCTGTGGCCGCAGCTTCCCTCCAGGGACATGACCACTGGTTGTGTGCCGAGGCCAGCACCGCCTCACTCCACGTCCAAGCCATAACAGCTATAAGCATCACTACGCACTACTTGCCACCACCTCACAGGGTCACCCACAAGGGACCGGTAGCCCCAGGCAGCGGGCCCCATGCCATAACAGCTATAAGTATCACTACGCACTACTTGCCACCACCTCACAGGGTCACCCACAAGGGACCGGTAGCCCCAGGCAGCGGGCCCCATGCCTAACCCCCGTGCCACCAATGCACCAGGTGCCCGCGACACCTCGCCCGGGACAGCGAAAAAAGGCAAAAGCTAGATAAATCGCCAGAAAGCCGGCACAGTGGCCCTGGGGCAGCACCCCCACATCTCACACGACTGTAGCTTTCTTGGGCGCGAGGGTCATGTTCATGCTCCGGCCCTGGAAGGCGGGGGGCTGCTCCACCACCGCCTCCGGGCCCAGGTCTTGCACCAGCCGCTGCAGCAAGGAGGGGAGGCAGTGAGTATACAGTGGACACTGGGGAACTGCCTGCACCCGGCCCTACAGCAACAGCTAGCAAGCTGCCTGTGTTGGCACTTACTTGCCACATTGACCAAAAGCAACCAAGCCAGCCACACACGACATGCGTGACTCGGTGTGCGCGCGGGAGCAGGGTTAAGGCGAGGCGATGTTAGCAAACCCACGGCTGCCTTTAGAGCCTTCTGTCAAGCTGGGCGTGTGAAAGCAAAGTAAACGCAGCTCTCCAGCCAAGCAAGCAAAGGTACATGCCTGCAACCTGCTCCACCGACACCCTAGGTTGCACAACCGGTGCCAGGGCAAATGAAAAGATGGGACTGGGGTACACCTACTCCCAGCTGCTACCCGGCTACTGACTGCCCTTCCAAATCATGACATACAGCTTAAACAATGCCACTTTCAAGCTCCGTCGGCTCTGTCCCCCCCTTCCCTTCCGCCGGGTCCAGGTCCTGCCTGCCTGCACGCCGCCCCCTTGGCACTCACCGCGAACATGTCCTTGCCGACTTGGTTGTGCTCCATCTCGCGGCCCTTGAACTGCAGCGTGACCTTGACGCGGTCGCCCTTGGACAGGAACTTCTGGGCCTGGCGCACCTTGACCTCGTAGTCGTGCGTGTCGGTGTTGGGCCGCAGCTTCAGCTCCTTGGTGTCAATCCTGCGCCGGTGGCACGAAGGGAGCGGCCTTGGCTGATGTATGGCTACTACGCACCCATTGTGCAGGTGCCGTGGTGCCTTGCTACACGGGTCGCACCCGCTGGCTCCAACCCTCGGCACCCCGCCCCAGAACATGGGTCATGGCAGCCACCCGCCAACATGCTCGCCGCTCTTGGGTCGGTCTGAGACGAAAATGTGTTCGTGCGGGACAAACGGGGAGACACCGCCATGTGGGAGAAGCACTTGTGCAGAGCCATGCATGGTGCCCGGCCCTGGTAACGCCCCACTAAAGCACCTCCTTTCACTGGGCTCATGCTAAGTTCAACTGTCGTCCCAGGACTGTTGGACAGAACCAGTCTTCTTCCTCTTCACCACCTTCCCACTCGCCATCAGCCTGTCGAGAGGCTCGACCAAGCCGCCGACCCGCTGCTGAGCAACCGGGGGACGGGGAACCCACCTGCTTTCTCGCTGCGCTTTCTTTTTGTCCTTGTCCGCCTTGTCCAGCTCGTACTTGTACTTGCTGTACTGGATCAGCCTGCACCCACGCCGGCCTCATCACAAGCTCTGAGCTCCAGCATGTATGCTTCTGGCCTGATGATTCGGGGTTATTTCAACCACACACAAGACACCTTGCTGTCTGCTGTACAGTCACGAGCCGTGCCCTCAGCAAACGCACCCCCGCACCAGAGATATAAGCACACAGGGAGGGCGGCACACACAAGCAAGGGCACGGGTGCGCCCCGGCCGGGGAGGGCACCACGAGGCAGGCAGGCGAGAGACTTGCCTGCACACGGGCGGGGAGGCATCTGGTACCACCAGCACCAGATCCACCTCCAGGTCCTTGGCCATGTCCAGCGCCACAGTGAGCGACATCACGCCCTTCTGCTCCTTGTCCTCGCCGATCACACGCACCTCAGTAGCCCTGCACACCATTCACAATGCTACTGTGTTATTCATCATCAAGGGTGACAGCATCAACGGAGTTGGGGGCCCAGCGCGATATCCCAAAGTCCGGGGTGCAGCTGCCTGCCCGCAGCGCTGCTGTGCCTGTGTTGCCCCGCTCCCGGCACAGAAAAACATACAGTAGGTAACCCTCGCCGCCATATGACGGCAGTGCACGACCCGGGTAAGCCAGGCAATCAGGTGCTAGCATGTAGCCTGCACAGCTGTGCACTGGCTGGGCTGGCAGTCAAATAACAGGGCGCCGCCCTACGGCCCCTGCTGCACTGCTACCCCCACCTGATAGCCGTGTTGATGGGCACAAGCGTCTCGTTCGCGCCCCGCCGGCCGCCCCGCCGGTCGCCGCCGTAACGCCTCCTGCCACCACCATAGCTGTCCTCGTCTGAGGAAGCTGCGCCGCCGCCAGGCCCAGGCCGGGGCACAGTGCGCACACCGATGCCCTGGCTCGTCCTGAAGGCGCCGCCGCCGCCGCCGCCCGGTCGAAAGGCACCGCCAGGGCCGCCGCCTCCCTGGTTTGACCTGTAGGGCCCCCCGGTGCCGCCGCCCTGGCCCGGCCTGTACGACCCGCCGCTGCCGCCGCCCGGGCCCGGCCTATAAGAACCGCCACCACCGCCGCCCGGGCCCGGCCGGAACGAGCCGCCGCCACCGGCCCCTTGGCCTTGCCTGTAGCCGCCACCAGCGCCGCCGCCCGGTCGTTGCTGTGGTGGGCCTTGCTGCTGCTGCTGGCCTTCGGGAGTCGCATACAGCACCTGTCAGACAGACAAAGGGTGTCCAAACCCTCCTTGGAAACCCGATGAGCACCAAAAAGGAGCATCTTCGCAAAATGACAGTTTATATATAACATATACGATATACGATTACCCTATGTGTATGCTTACGAAGGCTTCATACATAAGTGTATAAGTGTGTGCGCCCATATACAAAAGGAGGATCTCGGGCTGCACTGGGAAAAGCAGTGGTGCAAGCTTGGCCACCCGTCGCTAACAAGCATCAAGCGCCTGGGCCCACTTGCCTGCAACCTCAGCGCCCTCTGGTGTACGAGATTGGCGGCCTTGAAGGCGAACACTGGTCTCCTCTGCCCAAGGCAGCAGCCCACTGGGCGTGTCTTTAGCAAGGACGTCATGTGGGGCTCCAATCAAGCTTCAACTGTGTACAAGACTCAGTACAGCCAGATAAAACACTTCGATTGCCTGGCTAAGAACTAAATCAGGAAGGTAATGGAGAGCAGCAGTGACACCCACTTCCTCTGTATTCCTCTTGCTTGAATAGAACGCAATTCCAAATTGACCAGAGCAGAAGCTCAGCAGTTGTCCGGCCAGCCCCAGCAGACTATCCTCTGGCGGGACTTGCCAGCTGGGGCCAGGCTGGCAGGCACTTCTTTGGCGGCCCCTGCGCCAGGCTCCCCCTCTTCTAGGCGCGTCCTCCAAGTCTGGAGACGTCCAAAGGCCAGATACAAAGCTGGCCTTTGCTCTCATCGAGGTGGCACTGCCTTGTGAGTCTCGACCCAATCGCTGTGCATCTGGAATATTAGTTGCCTCTTGCGCTTGCTGCTCCGTATTATGCCGGTCACAGAGCTATGCTTGCTCATGCATGTGTAGTGCCATGCAGCGTGTTGGGCAACGTGGTTGCTCCTTCGTTTGTGTCTTCCGTGTGGACTGGATGCGATTTAAGGGCACTATCAGTGCCTGAGCCCTATCGCATCTGCGCTGCACTTGCTGAGCCTGCACTTGAGCTGCACTCCCATGCAGGACCTTAAACAGGGAGGTTATCAGCCCTCTTACCATAGCAGCGGCAGGGGTCGCCGTAGACAGCAAAGCGTGACCAGCGGCAAGTGTCAACGGTGCTTCTCACACAGCGGCCAACAAGCAGCAGGCAGTCACAGCGCAGCCATGCCGACATACAACTTCAAGTCTATTGGGGTGGTTCCCACAGCGAAGGACTTTGTCGACATTGTCCTGTCGAAGACCCAGCGGCAGACGCCTACTGTGGTGCACGATGGTAGGCACGGTGGGAAGCTCAGGCTGGGATTGAATAGCTCCTCCTAGTATCGTGACAGCAGCCACGCTTCTGCTGACATTACCGGTAGCCACTGCCGGTTGGCGGTGTCTCGAGCCATAGCCCACCCGGCCAGCTGCCAGCAAAGCGTGCATGCCAGTCGGAGATGCTGTGTCTTGTCGGGCCGCCGGGGTGCTACAGCCTGCTTTGTGTGTTGCTGCCAGGCGTTTGGAGTGCCACAGCCGGCTGCCTGAAACCTGCTCTGTGTGCTGCTTGCTGCCAGGGTGGTCCATCCAGCGCATCCGCCAATTCTACATGCGCAAGGTCAAGTACACGCAGCAGAGCTGGCACGAGAAGCTGAGCAAGATCCTGGACGACTTCCCCAAGGTCGACGACATCCACCCCTTCTATGCCGACCTCATGAACGTGCTTTATGACAAGGTGTGCCTGCTGGGCCTGGCGTGTCGCTGGATGTCCCTGGATGTGTGTAGCCGGGGTCCTTGAGGCTAATGGCGTCCATCTCTTTGTTGCCGGCCGGAAAGATGGGTGTGGGGAAACAGGTGTACACCAGGGTGGCTTTGGTCTTTTCCTGTCTTGGCACACAGTCCCCCATTGCCTTGGCGCACTGTATTGGTGGGTCTCTGGACAGGATAAGCTTGTAGCCGAGGCGTATGTGGCTTAGTTGGTAAGGTGGCTCAGCTCCTAGCCTGCCTAAATGAAGCTTGGTGTAAGGGTTGCTGTGCAAGAGCTTTGGATGCTGTGGGAGTGGTGTGGGGATAGGAGCGGATGGGGGTGGGGCGTGCGGTCGCCGAGCAAGGCGTGGCAAGTAGCAGCCCCCCGTGCCCTGGTTTCAAGCTGAGGTGGGACACAGCCGCGCTCGGGCAGTCCCTGGCAAATGCCTGGGAGTGCGAGCCAAGGCATTCTCCGTAACTGGACTTGTGAAAACCTGGTTGAGGGTGCTGACGGTGGGGCGAGTGGGGTTTTGAGGGGCACAGATCTGACCCCGCTGCGCGCCTGCTGCTGCAGGACCACTACAAGCTGGCGCTGGGGCAGCTCAACACGGCACGCAACTTGATCGACAAGATCTCGCAGGGTGAGCAGCGCCCCTCGGCCAACGCTCTGCACCGGGCCCTTGGCGGGCGTGGCTGTGTGCGCTGCCATGAGCCGCCTGGGGGATGCAGCCCACTGGTGCACTCGGCTCTTTGGCATGGCATGCATGTTGTTGGCTTGCTGGAGGCGGCCTGTCACAGAAGAGAGGGTGGCAGGGCAAGAACTGACGCTGCTGAGTGGCATGGCTTTGTGTCACCCGCCCCGCAGATTATGTGCGCCTGCTAAAGTATGGCGACTCGCTGTACCGCTGCAAGCAGCTTAAGCGCGCGGCCATGGTGAGTCACCCCCCCCCCACCCCTCGTTGCTGGACAGCTACGTAGCTCCCCTGCTTCCCCGTTGGCTGCATGCCAGCACAGTGTTGCGACCCCTCGTGCTGCATGCCAAGGACGTGTGTACTTGCCAGCGTGTGTCCCAGGCAGGCAGGCCGGCCGGCCGGCCAAGCAGAAAGGCGTGCAGGCAGGCAGGCAGGCAGGCAGGCCAGGCTGAAAGGCGCACGACAGACGCCTTGTTTTGTGGCGGGAGGCGGCGGCGGCGGGTGTGACCAGCAGGCGGAACCAGCAGTGCAGTGTGACGGTGGGGGCTTGGCGCAGTGGGGGCTGGGTGAATGTCTACCCCCGGTCCTCCCAGCGAAACAGTCAGTAACCAGCACTGGGCCGCGATCAGCGCGCAAGTCTGCGGCTGCTCAAGCATGGAGCAGTGGGCCGAGGGGCCGGGGCCACATGAACACCGCCCCCCCCACCTCCTCCTGCAGGGCCGCATGTGCACGCTGATGAAGCGGCAGGGGCCGTCCCTGGCGTACCTGGAGCAGGTGCGGCAGCACATGAGCCGCCTGCCCTCCATCGACCCCAACACCCGCACGCTGCTGGTTTGCGGCTACCCCAACGTCGGCAAGTCGTCATTCATGAACAAGGGTGAGCCGCTGACCGGCCCGGGGAGTGGCTGGAGTCTGTTGGGTGATGCAGCTACTCAGTGGATCGATTGTCGCCAGGATGAGGCGTGCAGGCGGGGCCGCCCCTTAGTGTGGGCAAGTCCTGAAGTCTGGGCCAAGGTTTGTGTGTGTTTCCCTGTAGTGCAAACATGGGCCTGGTCAACAGGGGCTGTGCCTATGGCTGCCTTCAACCTGGGCCTGGCTGGCACAGCATGTGCTGCGGCTTGGCCCGCCCACCTGACGCGCTGAATCTGGAGCAACAGGCGTTTGTGGCCGACGACAGAGCAGCCTGGCAGCCCCTCACGCGTGTAGAAACCCTGGGCACGGTGCTGTGCCCGCTGCGCTGTGCAGTGACGCGCGCTGACGTGGAGGTGCAGCCGTACGCCTTCACCACCAAGTCGCTGTACGTGGGCCACACCGACTACAAGTACCTGCGCTGGCAGGTCATAGACACGCCCGGCATCCTGGACCGGCCGCTGGAGGAGCGCAACACCATTGAGATGCAGGTGCGGCGGGGATACCTTTAGATACCCACCTGGATACCCCGGGCTTGAGGCGCCGTCAGGAGGCTGCGGCAGGGTGTGGGAGCGCCAGAGGGGGTTGGGAGCTCTCACCGCCAATATTGCTGTGGGTTTAGGAGCGGGGCAGCGGGGCAGCCGGGGGCGACTGCCTGCCGGATGTTGCAGGGGTCGGGCTCTGCCGCTGACAGCCCAGTGTGCCATTCTGGGCCCAGCTAGGTGTTAGGGATGGGGAGGGCATTCAGGTTTTGGGCACGTCAAGCACGAGGGCTCCCGCGAACTGTGGCCATGCTGTGGTGCCCCTGCAGAGTATTACAGCGCTGGCGCACCTGCGCGCCGCTGTGCTGTACGTAATAGACATCTCTGAGCAGTGTGGCTACTCGCTCAAGCAGCAGGCCGCGCTCTTCCACTCCATCAAGCCCCTCTTTGCCAACAAGCCGGTGGGTGCAAGGGCCGCAGCGGTGGCGGGGGCGGGGGCCGGGGGCAACGGCTGGGGGAGGGGGGGAGGCGGGGACCCAAGTTGGCTCAAGGCAGGGCAGGGTGCCGGCCAGCTTGCTGATGGAGGTCACTGTAGGGATTGTTGAGCGGCTTGGGATCAAGATGGTCGCGAGTGCAAGTGAACTAGCCTGGGCACATCATTCCATCCATCTGGCGGTGGCCACCACCCTCTTCCACCTGGGCTCTGTCAAGCCTTAGTCATCGTCCCGTCCCTGGCGGTCGGCCCTGCTGCTGCAGGTGCTCATTGTGGCCAACAAGACAGACGTGGTGAAGCTGGAGGCGCTGGGCCCCGAGGACAGGGCCTTAGTGGAGGCGATGGCGACGGAGGCGCTCAAGATCTCCAGCGGGGGTGAGTGGTAGCCAAAGAAGTGCTCACAGGGCGGACGGTGGGTGACGTGGCGTGCTGAGCATCGTGGAGGCGCAGATCCAGTAACTCCTTCAGGCGTGAGCCTGCTTGCGGGTGGCGGCAGGGCCCCAACTCGCGCTTGCTGCTGCATGCCTCTCCCTCGGCAGTCAGATATGCAGTGCTGGGGACATACGTGCGTGTGGAGCAGCAGTGGTACGATGCCATAAGCATGCAAACAAGGTTGCTGGGACGAAGTAGGGCCCAACATCGCGGTCCCTGCTGGTGTGGCTGTGTGTGCAGGCGTGATGGCGGGGGATGCTGGCGGGGATGCTGAGACCGCGCTGGTCACGATGAGCACGCTGACCGAGGAAGGCGTGGGCGCCGTGAAGCAGGTGGCCTGCGACAGGCTGCTGAACAGCCGCGTGGAGATTAAGCTTAAGGTGCGCTTTCATACTGGGGATCCCGGCAGCTGGTTTGTTCGAAATTGTGGGTGGATGGCAGCGTGGAGATTAAGCTCAAGGTGTGTTGCAACGTGTGTGCGTTGAGTTTTTGTGCGGTCGCGGCTGTGTGGCAGTAGGAGGGGAGGTGGCGGCGTGACGGGGGCCATCCTGTGTCAGTCCCTGTAGCAGAGACGGAGCGAGAGACTGGGGGGAGGTCCGGGGCACGCAGGGCGGGCCGCGTGCACCGCTGCTGAGATGCAAGGCCTGTTTGCGGCCGGGGGGTTGCCTGGTTGTGTGCCTGTGCGTGTGTGCGTGGAGCATGCTGCCTGGGGCACAGGGCAGGAACGGCGGGGCGGCCGGTATGCATCCACCAGTGTGCCGTGCGGACCCATGTTGAGTGAGCGATATGGGAACTCACGCCGGCTGTCGGCTCGGCGCGGCCCTCCTCCTGGGCACCAAGCCAGGCTCACTTGCCGTGCGTGCAGGGCAAGCGCGTGAGCGACGTGGTGAACCGCATCCACGTGGCTGTGCCCAAAGCGCGCGACAACCTGGCGCGGCCGCCCGTCATCCCGCCCGGCGTGGAGGCGGCGCGGGCGCGCAGGGATGCGGGCGACAAGCGCAGGACCGAGAAGGAGCTGCAGGTTGGTGGTTGTGTCGGGCTGACAACCTTTTGCATCATACCGTGGCGCCGCTTGCGCCTTCTGCCCACTGCTAAGTGCGTAGCAAGCGTGAGTGTGGCGGAAATTTTGTGGGGCGGTTGAAAAGAAGCTGCGGGGTGTGTAGGTGGGCTGGAGCTGGTGCAGAGTATGAGCACGATGTGCCAGAGACCGGCTGGGAGGGCATGGTGAATGTGGCAGAGGAACAGCCCATGGGGGGCATGTACTCCATGCTTTGGTGCTGCAGCATGTAGTCGGCGGTGGCGTAGGGCCGCGCGTGCAGGGCTTGCTGCAGGCATTCTAGATGCACCGTAAAGCCGGTCTGCTCCTGTGCCAAGCATACGTTTGATTTCCCCCCCTGGCTGGCTCCTCAGCCTCCAAAGAACAACTCGATGCTGACGAAGAGACAAGACATGTATACCTGCGTTTCCCCGACTCACTTTGCAGGAGGAGCAAGGCGGCGCGGGCGTGTACAACGCGGACGTGCGCAAGCTGTACGACCTGAAGGACCCCTCCTGGAAGTACGACATCATGCCAGAGATCATTGATGGCCACAATGTGAGCA
>BBXU01000702.1:0-26846 GCA_001598975.1 Parachlorella kessleri | reverse complement strand
CCCCACCACACACACACACACACACACACACACACCCCACCCCACCCCACCCCTACCTTGATCTGCATGCCGTGGTTTTGGCCAGAAGCTGCAGAGAGTGCGGTGCGGTGGAGAATGTCTTGCCCCCCCCCTTTCACACATACATCCTCCCTGCGCTCACAATTTCGACGGGGCCCCTGCCACAGCGTAGCCTATGAGTAGTAAAAATGTGATAGCAGCTCTTGGCTGCTGCGACCTGCCTGCCCCATGACCGTGTACCGCCCGCATGGCTCTTGACAGCCTTGGATATGCCTGCATCCGCCGTGCCGACCAGACCCTGGTGCGTCGTGTCTGCCTGCCTGCAGACAAGCAGCAGCGGCTGTTTGGCAAGGGCGGCAAAGCGCGCGTGGCGGCAAGGAAGGGCGAGGCGGACAGGCATGTCCCCAACTTCAAGCCCAAGCACCTCTTCTCCGGCAAGCGGCCAAAGGGCACCACAGACCGGCGGTGACCGCCCTGCTACATGGCATGCTGGGGGTGGCTGCTTGCGGTGCTGTGCCGTGCTGTGCCTGCTTCCCATGCCGCAGCAGGGTGGGTGGTATAAGTTGGCAGCCAGCGCCCTTCCGGGCTTGCCTCGGTGTCAGGTGGGTGGAGCGAGGGTAGCCGTTACCTCCGCAAGCTGGTCTTTTGCTTTGTGTTCCCTTTTTGCAGACTGCTCGTTACAGATTCTGTTTGGGAGTCTTTCCTTGTTTGTACACTAGCACAGTCATGAGTTGCATGCGGCGGTTCGCACTAGCCGCCCAGGTTATCAGTATTTTTGTAGTGTTGGCGGTCTGGTCTTACAGCTGAGCATGCGTAGCAGTAACACGCATGGAGAATGCGGACGCCCCGTTTGATTTCGATTTATATGGGCGGGCTGTAGTCCACGAGAGGGCGTGCTGTAGGTGTAGTGCAGTGTGTGGGTACCAGGCAGCCTGGCAAGGTTAAGCACCTCCGACTCGCCCAGGTTGCAAGGCTACCAAACGCCATGAGGCTAAGCGCTGAAAACGTCTCTCACAGGGGCTGGCCCACAGATTGTGTCACTGAAGCAGCAACCACAGGGGGCCTGGCATTGTAGAGCTGCTCAGTGGCTTGCTGACACTTGAGCCCTTTCCTTCCACACTTGGTACTGACTGATGGAACGGCTGGCGCAAAGAAACGGGTGGCTTACTGGTGTGCCGCCACCGCTGTCCCCCTCCTTATGTCTTTCCTCAGCAATAGTTACCAGCAGCAACAAACTCTTTTTTCCCTTCACCTGCTACCACCTACCCACTACAAACACAAGTGGCAGCAGTGGTGGGTCACGACCTGGGTTTTAGAAGCCAGCAAGAAAGTTTCGCCTGATGCAGTTTATTACTGTTTTCAGCGTGACTATTAAATAGCTCAAGGAGGTATGCAGGGTATAAAACTAAGATGCTCGCATGACGTGCTAAGAGTCTACACCATCACCAGTCCTCCCGAGTTTGGTGGACCTTCCCTGCCAGACTAGTCAAATACCTAAGTATACACAATTTGCTGTAGAATGCACTATTTTTAGACGAGGCTGCATCACGGGTCGTCGACATGCAGTCGACTTATCTCCGACATTCATCCACTGCTGCGCGTGATACGTCCACAAGCCCGCAGCAGGACACGACAGGGTTACAGCTAGCTGCTTCTGGATAGGGTGGCATAAAGGGGCGCGCACCCAATCGCAAGCTAAGTGCATTCCGTTGTGGCAGCCAATCCCAGCCCTCCCAGTCCAGTCTCGACACTTATTGCCTGCCACTTCGGACACCACAATGATGCAGTGCATGTCCACCCGTTCTGCGTTTGCCTTCAAGAGCAGGGCAGCCCAGAGGCCCAGCCGCAGCTCCTTCAAGGTCCAGGCCTACAAGGTCAGTCGAATACGCACTGATGGCGGCGGGTTGGCTGGTGTGCTGTATTCCCAGCTGGCTGCAGAACAACATATCAAGCCGCAAGGTGACTCATCGTATATCGAAACTTACAGGTCACCTTCCGTGACGCCGCCAAGGGCACCGAGAAAACCGTGGAGTGCGGCGCTGTAAGTCAGCTATGCCACCCTGTCAATGTCACCTCAATGTCACCTAAGTCTTCAATGTACTGTACTTCTATGTTTTACCTGTGAGGGCAACTAACACTTACTGGCCTAGTGTTCATTGTCTGCAGGAGGACTACCTGCTTGACATTGCTGACGCCAACAGGATTGACCTGCCAGCCAGCTGCAGGGGTGAGTTGCAATCCCATGGTTGGCAGTTGAGTTGCCTGGTTGGGCGGGCAGCCAACTTGATCTCGCACTGCCTGAAGGGGTGAAAGGCTGGTATTCTTCAACATCAAAGTGGTAGCATCCAATTCAGTTTGGGAGGACTTGACTTTTGGGACATAAAATGCATGGCCACAAGTAAAACGAGCCTGCCTCCTATCCAACCTGCTAAACAGCGCTCGGTGGGCTTTCCCCCTTGCAGGTGGCGTGTGCGGCAGCTGCGTGAGCAAGCTGGTGTCGGGCCAGATCGACAACAGCTGGCAGTGCGAACTGGACGACGGCAACGTGCTTTCTGCCGAGCAGATGGCGGTGAGTCTCCAGCTCAGACCTCCTCCCGCTGCCTGCGCTGTGCCACCTGCTTGCAGCGGAGACTGGTCAACCCTGGGGCCCGTCGTAGAACACCATGCTTGGGTCTGTGCCCCGTTCTGCCCTGCCAAGCCTTGCGGGGGACACAGCTATCCTTCTGCCCATGCCACGCCGTCCTACATTTGCCCAGGCCGGTCTCAGCTTGCCTAACTTCCGCCCTCCCAATACCAAATGACGCCCCTCCTTGCCCTTCCTCTCTTGCAGGCCGGGTGGATCCTGCCCTGCTCAACCAAGCCCCAGTCTGACCTGGTGATCGAGTACAGCCAGGGGTGGGGCATCCAGGTCATCGAGGGCTGGAACTCGCGTGCCAAGGTCGGCGCCGACCTGACCGTGCAGAAGCTCTGAAGCTCCACGGTGCCTGTGTTGGGTCAGGGGGCCTGGGAGCCCCATTCCTAGGTTTGGGTGGGGTTAGGGGGCCTAACGGTACAGAAGCTAGCTTGGTGGGGCCGCTGCTCCTGCTCGGTTCGCGTTTCCCTACCTGGGGCCGCTCAGTCACGTTTGAGGTGAGACTTGTCAGGTTTCTAGTCCACAGCCCACGCGAGTTTATGTTACTGTGTCGATGGTATGTGGCCGTGGTGGCCTCGTGGCAAGCATTGTGATGTAGCGAGGGTAGGCCCCACTGGGTTTCCCGGGGCCGTCTGGAGGGCAGCCTTTACGAAGGAAGGTGAAACGCATGGAACACTTGGGTTCGATGAAACTGGTAGCAACCGTGTATGGGCCTCAAGGCAGTGGGGCCTGGGTTGTGCCAAATGGATGCTGCTGGGTGGCTTATCTGTTTGCTGCTGCTGTATGTGTGAAAGGCCTCATGATACTGCGCCCCCTTGCGCGGCTTGGCTATATATGTGGGCTGAGGGCCCTGTGCATTATGTAGCTGCCCCCTTTTTATTCCAGATGATGTCACAATTTTGTTATCTAGTGTGCCAAATAGGCATGTAGTTCCAAACAATGAGAGGCTGCACAGCAGCGACCCCTTGCAGATGTAAGGTTCCAAACTTGGGAAGTCAAGGCCAGCAAATGTCACTGCATGTCAACCCTCTACATCTCCTCTGTTCGCCTTGCCTGCCATATCAACACATGAAAAGGACGCATGGGTGGTCGACGTGGCTTATGTGATGCAGCCAGGCATCCAACAGTCTCTACAGCAAGAGGGTGTGCTGGGTCGTACAACAATTAGATTTCAATTCCCCATCAAGATTCGAGACACTTGCTGCAAGCAATGCCATGATAATGCCGACCTTTAGTACCAGGCTTTCTGCAATCCCGCACCTGACTGGCATACCCATGCAATCACACACCCCATCCTGCCCTGCACACCTGCCTCTCAGGGTCACCACCAAACCCTGAATAGTATAGTGAGTCAATGAAATGAGAAAAGACAGAAGAGCGAGAGCAATTTCAGCAGATAGGTTTGTCCCAAGTGCTCTTCACACCTGGAGGCCACCAGACACAGACACCAGAGGTTTGACATCAGGCTGCAGCCTGCTAGGATCCGGACGCATACCACGAACCAAATATCACACAGCCAACAACTAGAGCTCCCCCCCTTACACAGGGAACCTCTATAGACTAGGCTCACAAGGGTACAGTGGGGCACCTGGCCCACAGCGAATCCTGACAAGGCCGGGCCTGCTGCCCAGTCCTTACTTCCGGTTTCCCTTGGCTGCAGTGTCCGTGAAAGAGTGGATCTTGTCCAGCTCACCCCTGCGCACACGGCACGTTGCAGGTGCTGAAAGGATTTGCAAGCACCAGCACTCCCGTGGCTCGTCACCACACGTGGCCCTGGCCACAGCATGCACACAGCATCCCAGCGCCACACACGGTGCACCACTCCGCATCTCCACTAACCTACCCACCACGGAAGCACTTCTCACAACCCCCACACACCCCTGGACGCGGCTCATGCAGCCACCGCTCCCCGGTGAGCGGTACCAAGTTAACCCGGCGCGGCTGCACTGCCCAGGGCCACAGCTTGACGCCTATTGCAGCTAGTGCAAAGAGATTTGAACTCGGGGTAGCAAAAAATAAAAATGTTTCACTGCTCAGCACAGCGCCCGGAGCACCCACCTGGATGCCGCGACTGCCGCCACCGCCCCCAGGGTAAGGGGCACCAGGTAGAGCAACGCTGGCTGGCCCAGGTGGGTGATGGAGTTGGCGGCAAAGGCCGCCCCCAGCCCCGCCACGTAGGCCAGCAGGGTGGGCGTGAAGTAAGTGCGCTGGTGCAGCACGGCCTCGGAGGCGTGGTAGACCGTCTCCTGGCTGCCACTGGCTGAAATGCCTGGGCAGGCAGGCAGGTGGCGGGACGCTGTTAGACTAGACTAGACTAGACTCGGCAGGCAGGCAGGCAGCGAGAGTGATAGAAGGCTGGGTGGGGCGGGCCGTGACACTGCGGTTGAAGTCAATGGCAAGGGGTGGCAAGCGTTGCCCTTGCGGAGGTGTCTGGCAAGGATGTAGCATGGAAGGTGGCAGCTGGTCAGGCGGTCCAAGGGGCCACCGTAGGATGGCTAGGGACACGATACAGCAGCTTCACTTCAACCCGTTTGGCACTTGCTTGGTGGTACCTTACATCAATTGCATGAGGTTGTGGTGGATGGTGATTAAAGCTGGGTGAGCTGGGACATCTCACGGAGTTCTGCAAGGCAGTGCTCTGCACAAGGTGCATGCAAATGAGCGGCACAAGGTGCAGGTGCGGGGTCCTGCCTCAAGCAGTTGCAGCCCCCACCTTGCGTGCGGTTGCGCTGCTCCAGCTCCAAGTCTGCGATGCGGTTGTAGGCCTCGATGGCGGCATCGCCGGTGGTCCGTGCAATCTCGTCTTTGGTTAGGTTCTCCTGCAGGGCAGGGTTGCACCGTCGAAATGGTGGGTCAAGCACGCCCTGGCTTGCAGCTTGCACTCGTGCAACCACACTGCTCAAGACCCCGGTCAAATGGGCACCCCACTCCAGACTGCCGACGACGTCTAATATTTGGGGTGGGATTGCAGCAAGGCTCTAAAGTGGGCCTCTCACCGCAAGGCCTCCTGCCCAGCCTGTGCTGCTTCCAGGCCGCAGACCTGCCACTGCTTGCACCATGCTTGTCGAGCATTTCAACCCCTCGTAACCCACCTCCAGCCCTGCTATGGAGTCCCTGATGGCCTGTGCTGCTGCCTGGCCACGGGCACGCATGTCAACGGCGCGGGACGCGTCGTACCGCAAGGCCAGGCAGGCCAGAAGCCCCGGCACCGCCACGTCACCCAGGCCTGCGGAAGTTGTATGGAGATCGCAACATGCCAACATGCAACATGCCATGTACGCAGCCGCAGGAGGTGCCAGTAGTACCTCGGTTTGACACACCGCGTTGGCTAAGCCATTGCCCCGCCTGCCTGTGGACACAACGCCCCAGCGATGCTTTCTTAGTATTAATAGGGATGCATAGGCGGCACAAGGCAGTGTACCGCACCTAGGAGGCTGAAGGGGAAGAAGGAGGCCTCGGTCACGGAGCCAGGAATCCTGGGGAACAGCAGCCTGATGGGTCCGGTCAGCACGTCTGCAGGGAACAAGCTTGGAGGTTCCATGGCACTTGGTGAGCGCACGCAAGGGTTAGCAGGCCAATCCATCTTTACGGCTAAGTGTCTATCTGCGGCTTTCACCACGACCGTTGCCAACGCCGACCGTCAGACACTCTTCGGTCAGGCCAAAGGCAGCCTCTGTCAACCGATACAACATGCTAAATAGCCCATGTCAGAACCTAACCCACAATGTGCCGTCTGCCCCTTCCTGCAACCCCAGCCTCTACCGGGCGCGCCAAGCAGAGCAGGGGGGGGGCCAAGGGTCACCTGAGGTTGCCACCGTCAGCATCACGTTCTCGCCAATCACGCTGGGGCTGCCAAAGACCCAGAACACGTCGTAGGCCAGCAGGCCCAGCAGGAGCACAGCGGCCACCCGGAAGGACTTGAGGCCCACAAGCTGCAAAGGGGGGGGGGGGGGGGGTCGCAGGGGCCAGCGGGGACGTCAACGCTCAACAGGCTGAGAATCGTGGTACTTGTAGTGGACTGCGGTGCTGGCATTTGTGAAGGGGTTCCTCATGGGGGGGAAGGCGGGGGGGCGGGGCAGAAGCCCCGGGCAATATTTTGCAGGCTGCGCTCTTTGCTTACACAAGGTGCATGCCAGGCCTGGGTGTTGCAAGGCAGCATGCTGAGCTCCACCACAGGCCCAGTCCTTGGGAGCTGGCTCACTGCACTTAAGGCAAAGTGACCATGCAAGTAACACACCGCAATGCTGCCTGACTGGCTTACCAGCGTGACAGCACGGACTGCCTTGCTCCTTCAATGGCATGTCCAGCCACGGGGGCTCCTCTGTGACACTGATCCAACGCATCCCCCCAGCCACAGCCAACTTCCTGGCCATCGATTACCACCCCATTGCCAACCCCTCAGACTACTCA
This sequence comes from Parachlorella kessleri, assembly GCA_001598975.1. Taxonomy (NCBI): domain Eukaryota; kingdom Viridiplantae; phylum Chlorophyta; class Trebouxiophyceae; order Chlorellales; family Chlorellaceae; genus Parachlorella; species Parachlorella kessleri. Next base: position 19,786 of record BBXU01000702.1, on the reverse strand, counting down.
AGCTTGACAGACCATCTGTCATGGGCCCCTTCCTGGGGATCACTAACCCACCCACCCACTCACCCACCCACCTGCAAGATGTCCGCAGCAATGAGGCAGGCCAGCAGGTTGTTGAGTGTGTGGTTGGTGTGGTGGGCAGCGACATCCCCCGAAGCAGCCGCCACCGCCACAACAACCATCAGCAGGTCTGCACGCAGGCAGGCCAGCCACTTATCGAGCGTTCAAGTCAATGGCCACATGCTACCACCAACACTACCCAGCAGGTCTGCTGCAGGCTGGATGTGGTAGCAGACATGCTCTACCCTCCTTGCTTTCCTCGTTCCCTGCCGCCATTCGGGTACCTGTCAGTGCCACGTCCCCTTGCTCCACTTTCTTGCCGTCCTCCGACGCCATCTGTAGCCACCCGGGCAGCTGGAACTGCCACACCGGCTGCCCCACCTTCCTCCCCTGCAGGTGGCATGCCTTCCTCACGCAGGTGAGGGCGTTGAAGTGTGAACTGGCAAAGGAGGGTCGCACAGCAAGGCCAGCAGGATGCCCCTCTCGTAACACGTTTATTCTACTGACGATTTTGCAGGTGGAAGGCGAACCGGGTCCTGTGACCCACCGCAATGTCACTGCAGTTTGCCTTGCCCACTGTCCGTCAAGCAGTCCCCACCACACCGGGAGGACCGTCCACAAAGCTCCCCTGCTCCCACTCACTCACCAGCGTCCGTGCCGGCGCTGCCAGCGCGCCCGCGACCGCGATGCTGCCCAGCAGCCAGAAGTAGCAGTCAAACAGGGTCTGCAGGCTCAGGTTTGGCAGGTACTTGACCAGCAGGTAGCCGCCAAAGAGGGCAGCAGAAGCCGCGAGGGGCGCCAGCGCACCCTGTATGGAAGACCTTGCAGTTAGTGGGTTCAAATGCATGCAGGCAATGTGCAGGGCAGCAGTCAACTGTGGAGCCTGCCAAGGTACCGTTGCTCACAACCCCCAGCGAGCCGCCATATGGGATGGCAGTAGTGTGATATAGACCATGAACTACGGCCTGGAACTACGCAATGAAACTGTATGGAGACTGGGTTCAACCCAGCATAGGACCCCCTCCCCCTCCCCACCCACCCACCCCCACCCCCAAACACACCGCAGCGCCACAATTCTCGACGCTGCCTGCGCACCTGCTTGAAGGTAATTTGCTGTCGCTCTCGGGCATTGAGGCCCCGGTGCGCTCCTATGTAAATTGTTAGGCTGGCCAGGCTGATGAAGTATGGCAGGGAGGCCCAGCTGTTGGAGGCTGCTTGTGGCAGCAGGCCTACTGCCAGTACCCCCAGGAACAACGTGTAGGCACGCACTGCGTCATCAGAAGTCTCCCACTTCCAAAGCTCGGGCTTGAAACTGCACATCACCAAAGACTCTATTAAATTTGAAACTGCCGGAAGCGCTGCCACGTGTGACTGCCCACCGCACTGCTGTGGTGCCCTGACTGAATGTAGGGGCTTTTTAAGAAACTGCGGGACACACCGCCACCAATCACGCTGGCATTACTATACGACCATGCTCTGCAGTCCTCTGTATTACTTAAACTCACTGTGGAGCCAGTGCGCTTTCCAAGGGTGCCTGTGCTTGGAGGACTGCGGGCTGGGGAAGGCTTTCCTGCTCCTGAGAGGGTTTTGCCCGCTGGCTAAGCACACCGCGCCCCGCTCTATGCCCTTTTAAGCGAAGGAAGCCAGCCAAACCGTGTGTGGATAGGCGACCATGACCACTGCAGGCTGGCTGGCACAAGCCTGCTTTGCTCCTCATGGACGTCATCTGATCAGTCTAATCTACAATGGCAGCCTGTTTCCGCTGTTGAGCTTGTAGGCACTATGCGCGCCAGATCATCTCGAGAATGGCAAAGCATGACCAAGCAGCGCGCCTGAAGGCAATTGATTTCACCTGGGCGTTGGCCCCTGGCGTCGACCTGCTTTGCTATGTTGGCGGGCACCGCAGAGTGCCAAGGGCTCTGCCTGCTTCCTGCTCAGGTAGGGTTGTGACTCGGGCACTACTCAGGGTGGTCGGCAAGACGGGGCAAAGGCAGCAGGGAAGTGACAGGCTGGGCGCTTGGTTGAATGCCGTGATCTTCTTCGTGGGGGGGCAATCATCCATATCCTTGCTTTTCTGCAGTCCAGTCGCAGACTAGCATGTTCACCAGAAGATTGGCTATAACTTCCTTGTACCACTCTTGTTCACAGTCGTCGACTCGAATAGCGCATGCAACCCAGGTTGTGGTCTAGGCGTCCAAATTGAAGGCTGGCCCCAAAAGCTGGCGTTTGCAGTGCAATTGATCAGTTACTGGCAGTGTGTTGCTCGCCATGAGGAGCTTCATGGACAACAAACGGGCACCTGGCTTGGGCAGTAATAAAGTTACAACTCACACCGCATCCAACACTTATACACTCATAGTGGTTGTGTTTAGCTTTTGCAGGTCAGTTCTTGATTAGAGAGTATGTCACATAGCCAGCACTCATACCTACCCACCCAGCACACATGTCATTATAGATAGCTGGACCCTGTCAATAATGAAGGTCAAAGTCAACCTGCCTACAGTGATCATACTGGTGCCAAACTGCCTAATACCTGCAACTGCTCGTGACCGCAACTAAAACCTGCTCTAGTGATAGACATGCAGACAGCTTGTGCAGCTGCTCGACTGTCACATACATCCGCCATAGTCGCCTGTTTCACGTCATTGTTCAACGAGTAGCTCAGACCCAAGCCATTTGTGCATTGTTCCTGCTGCTGTAGGCGTCGCTGCCGTAGCGGTCATATGCCGCCGACTGCTGCTGCTGCACAGCCCCAATGCGGTGGGTAGGGGCTGCTGGGAGGGATGCCAGGGAGGGGTCCTGCACAGTGTAGAGGCTGTCCTTGCTGCCGTGGTGTATGCCTCCGGACAGGCTTGACCCATTTTCTTTACCTCCACGAGCCGTCAGCTTGCGTGTAAGATTGGCCTGCAAGCAGTGCCGGGCTCCGGGCTGGTGAGGAGGAGCCAAAGGGCACGCAAGGAGTCCGGGTAAAGAAGAGCTGCCTGGCACCAAGTCCGGCTGCCAGGTTTGTGCTCCAGCCACCACCACACTTCCCAGCATTGCACGGGCTGATGGGGCTTACAGCCCAGGCTCTTGAGCCAGCTGGACGCCCCCAGCATCACAAGGGCACTCTTTAATACGTTCGCTTGCTAGCAAACTCAGGCAAAGAAACTGACCTGCAGCTGCGGCGGTGTACGCTCCAGGTTGCCTACAGGGATTTCGTCTGGTGTGGCAGGCACAGATGGCACCATGACTGGTTCAGGCAGCGCTGCTGGCATGGCTGCCTTCATCTGCCCCAGCGCCACGCAGGAGGACTGGAAAGCCTCAGCCTCCACGCGTAGCACTGCATCACACGTGGCATAAGTAGTTCACTTCAGCAACAGACGCAACTACATCACAACCCTTGGCCTTCTGGCGGGAAGGTCAGGCAATAACTTTTTTGCCACACAACCACACAACCAACCCGCACTGAGTCTTGATCTCCAAACATGTAATATCCCTGTTCTAACCATGGTCAAGACCTACCCATGCACAATAATGACCCACCTGCAGACAGGTAGCTCTTCAGCCACACTGTGTCCCGAATGAGGTTGGTTAGCTGATGGTAAACCAGGGCCTCATGCTCCTTGAAAGACTGGCGGCAGGCTGCAGGTACCATTGATAAAACGTGTTAGCAGCTGGTGAAACATACCCCGGCTACATATCCCTTCCTTGACTCCGAAGCAACCATACAGCAGATGGACCTGGTAGATAACACTACAGGTTCCTCACAGGCATCCAAGCCTCTGCCTACTTTTGATACCACGAACAGCCAGCTGCGCCTCTCCTGCTCACCGCTCAGCTTGCTCTCCTTGTGCTGCAACACCTTGATGGTATTCTCCATCTCGTACTCGCCCTTGGCCCGGGTCTGCGGCAGCTTGGCTCGTTGAATGTCCACCTGCAGGCAGTGAAAGGCCGGTCCATAGGGGACACCTCAGCTTGTGGGTAGCCTCAATGGGTCCTGCGAACCGGTTAAATATGCTGTTGCCATGCAACCATGAAATGACACTCACGGATTGCACGGTGGCTCCCAGACATTTGTGCACAAAGAACTGACAATTATGCACACCTTCTTCCCCAGCTTGGACACTGTGCGCCTCCGGGAGTCCACTTCCAGCCGCAGGGCCTCCAACTTCTTCATGCGGTTCTGCGGGGGAGGGTTCGGCAGAAAAGACTGGTTGGCAACTGTCACAGCCACCGCCTGTGTGGAAAGAGCTTCTCTATGTCATAGCTATATGCGGCCAGTGTTGGTATCACATAATAACAACACCGTCACATGATACCAACACTGGAAACGCAAGCCACGTAATAAACCGCAGGGCTAGTAGTACAAGACCATAACCGCTCTTCCCCAGCACTGTGGAGACAACCCTAGACTTAAGCACCATACAAACTTACCGCCGGTGCAACAATTTGCTTTCCGAAATACCCCCCTTCCTCAGACACCTGGAGGCCGTCCTGTATGTGCTTGTAAGATATGCTCACCACGACAAGGTTATAGGCGTTCATCCAGCGCTCCATGGGCGCCAGCACCTCCGACTCCAGCTTCTTGCCCGTCTCCTTGGCAATCTTAGCGATCTCCTCCGCATTGAAGTCCATGCCACCAATAGGCAGCACGACTTGGCCTGCGCCCTGGCTGGCGTTCACTGGCACCACCTTGCCGCCGCCTGTTTCCTCATAGACGCGTGGCAGTGGCGCGGACATAACAGCCTTGGTGGTAGTCAGCAGGCCTGCAAGACCAGGGTCCATCAGCGCTGGGAGGCTGACGGGCTGCGGTGATAGGATGCAACGCGGCGGCCGGAGGTGGGCCAGGCTGTGCAGGCCCCTGAGGGGTGCTGTCAAGCTTTGCCTACCAACCTTCTGTTGCGTTTTTTAGATTGCGGATGTCCTTCTCACACCGCTTGAGGTGTGCAGCAAACTCCCCAGCTTCCTTCAGCATCATCTCATTCCTGGTGTTTGGGGTGCTTTGAAACTCCCGGTCGTCTGCTATGTGCCACTTTTGGCGCACCTGCGACAGTTGCACAGAAATCCGGTGGAGCAGGATATGAGGAGGCGCCTGAGGACAGGCCAAGCCACCAGCTGTCAACGGTTGTTACTGAGCACACAAGCCGTTTAGCTAGCTTGCCCGCTGGATCGTTGCCCTCAAAAGGCGCACCCACCTGCTCAAGGAAACGGCGGTAGCCGGCGCCCATGGTTCGCTGCCTGAGTCACTTACACGTTCTAGTCAGCAGCAAACTATGCGCGTAGAAGGGGCTTTAAGGGCTACTATAAGATTCCCGTGTGCTTGAAAAGAGGAAGACACCAGGTGAGAATGCCTTAGAAGGTCGGTAATTCAAGCATTGGAGACAGAGTGGCACTGTACTGCACGTCCTGCCCCCACTGTGCTGAGGTTGTGAGCAACATCTATGGCATCGTTAAATCGATAAATACCTGACATTCCTGCTGCCGCTCACTTTTTAAAGGCCCAGGTGGCGCTTTAGGCAGTCCATCAGTCCTTGATCAAGGACCTGCTCCAGGACAGGGATGTGCTGAAACACCTGCCAGCACCGTAGCTCATTTTGTAATTTGAGTAGCCAATAAGATGGCAACGGAGTATGAGCAGGAGGTGGACGCCCTTAAGGTGACTGCCAGGACACTCCTTTTACCCAGGCCGCATCTGTCCTTGGGACCCCTGGCGCAGGTATTCTAGATGACAGATGTGGTCAGCTTAATCCAAAAGTAGTTCTCCTATGTGCAGGGCCAGGTCCTGAGGGCGCTGCAGGAGCACAGTGAGCCAGACAAGGCAGCCGTCAGCCTGCTGCAGGCGACAGTGCCAACTGCAGTTGGCACCCAACAGGCATGTGCAGCACACTGCACCTGCACCTGCAGGGCAGTGCATCATTGTTGTATTAACCTTAGCGGCTTGAATGCTGGGGGCTTGATATTCCTTAGCCTTTTGTTTCCAACTGCATAAAGACGTCTACGCAGCACTCATGCCACTGAAGCAAGGCCCACTTGCTGCAGGATGGCACTTTGGTGTTAAAGCCACTGAGCACAAGAGATAGAGAGCGGCTGGGCGCTGCCATTCATGCAGCAACTGGGGATTTGCTGGCCGCCTCGCTGGCAGCCAAGAAGGAGATCATGCAGTACACACACCCAGGGCGTGAACAGCCAGCACTGGCTGAGTTGCTGGACGCAGTTATCTGGATTATCGACCAGAAGACGCTAGGCTTGGAGACAGGTGGGCGGGGAGAACAGCTGGGGGGTGCCTGCCGCTGGGAGGCAGGCCTGTTGTGCCATGGTACCACTGGCCCAGGCCCAGCCAGTTGTAGGTAATCATGCCACAGGGCAGTAATCTCCGTGTACCGGAATGCAGCCGAGGATGGCTTGCAGATGGATCCGCTCCATTTACAGCGGACCTGCCAAATCCATTGCCCCGTGGCTGCAGCCCTTCCGGGGCTGGTGCTGGAGCGAGTCGTGGAGGCGGTGTCTGTGGGCGAGTGCGAGGGTGTCTTTGCCTTCCTGGACGGCCGCATCGCCTTCTTCAAGCAGCCGGTCGTCTACAAGGCCTGCTACCTGTCGCTGCTGCGCACCTGCAACATGCTCCTCCGCCGGCTGTCCAAGGTCAGTGTCCCCCAGCGAAGGCGGAGTCAAGCGGTGCTGGAAGCACGGTGCCAGCTCAATGCTCCATCCATAGAAGGGCACCCCTGCTTCAGGGGTTACTTTCTGCCTGTCACCACAGTGACCAAGGCTTGGGGACGGCTGTGATGTTGGGCGTGGGGCACTTGTGAGAAAGGGACGGCAGGGTGAGCTGCTAGGAGATGGCTATGGAATCTAGTTGCTGCAGCTGGTTTTTCAGCGGGCTGGCTGCTGCTTGTGTACGGGCTTGGGCTGTGAAAACGTGATGTGCCAGCGCACTGTCACCCATCGTTACAGGCCAGAACAAGGATTGCCTCCTTGGAACGTGCAGAGCCAGAATGCCATGCTCTGCGGCCGCATCCTGCTCTTCCTAGCCAAGCTGCTGCCCCTGACAGAGCGGTCAGGGGTCAACCTGCATGGGGCCTTCAACACACACAACACAACCCCGGTGGAGGAGGTTCAGGAGGTGAGGCTTCCCCCGCTGGCTGGCTGGCTGGCTGGCTGGCTGGCTGGCTGGCTGGCTGGCTGGCTGTGGTCTCCCGCATGAGTTCCCGCAAGGGCTGGGCTCGCTCAGGATTGCCGGGGGTTCCTTGTCTCTGAGCAACACAGTTGGAGCCTAGCTTAGAATAGAGCACAATCCGTCTTGGCATAGAAACGTATGTTCCCTTCTCAGGGCATCTGATGGGAATGCCTCCCTTTCCTGGTGGGGCCGTGGAGCTTGTGTGCACGCACCAGCAAGCATAGCCAGGCCCGGTGTGTGATGCTGACTACACTGCTGCCGCTGCCCCTCTGTTCACCAGGGTGCCACCGACAGCGAGGGGCGGCCGGTAGATGCCGAGCTGTACCGCACCTTTTGGGGGCTCCAGGCCTACTTCTCTGACCCGCCACGGGCCCTGCAGACCGGCAGCTGGGCGCGGGTAGCGACAGGTGAGGCAGGCAGGCAGGCAGGGATGCATGTTGCCATGTTTGGCCCAGGGCTGGCGGCTGGCGCAGGAGAGGCAGTGCCCTTCCCCTCTCTACACACGAAGCCTCATGGTGCTCAGTGTTTGTATAGCCTTGGCTGGCGGGCGATGGCGGGTGCAGCTGTTGGAAGCCGTGCAGAAGCGTCAATGGTGCACCTGCTGCTGACGGCTGCTTCCTTCACTCATGCCTTGCCATTGCTGACCAGCCTCGTTTGCACCTGTTGCACCACATCAACCTGGCCCCACATGCAGCCTCCCGCCCGATTCCCTCCCTCCCTCCCCGTGCTTGCAGACATGCGCCGGGTGCTGGAGAAGTTCCGCGCAGTCCCCGTGAGTATCACAGAGTCGGCACCGGGATCTGGCGGCCGGCAGGCAGACGGCCTGGGGGTATCGGTCAAGTACCTGTCCTCCTCCAGGCTGCTGGGCCTCCAGCTGAGAGATGCGACCCTGCGGCGGCACTTCCTACTGCAGGTGAGGGGAGGGCGGCGGGTGCGCATGTCAGGCTATAATGGGGGGCGCTCAAGCAGCAGTGTCAGTGTGGCGGCGTGCCGTATTGTACTATGGGGTTTGTGCATTTGCGAGCGCCGGATGTGGGCTGTGGTGTTCAGTGGAGGAGCTTACCCTTCTGATTGCCTTGCGCTGTCGCGGGCTCTTGGCAGGGCAGGGGTGTTGGGGGGAGTCAGTGACGGCAATAAGGTGGTGGGAAGGGGAAGGCAGGCTAGCAGTGTTCCCTGGAGGGAGTGCTGTTTGGGTAAACAAGAAGTGGTAGCGTACTGCTGCTAGGTTGTGTTGAAGCCATGGAGGCTATCATTTGTGCTAGTGATACCGCGTCTCACATGTGGGCTTCTCATGCGAGCCGCCCAAGCTCCTCCAGCTGTGCCTTCCTGTGCAGTGCTTGATCTTGATGCACTGGTGCGAGAAGCCGTTCCAGAAGGAGATGCCCAATGCCCTCAAGGGGCTGCGGGGCAAGCCGCTTGACGACCTTTTGGACCTGCGCAAGCAGGTGAGGCAGGCTAGGCCCACGCCCGAGTGAAGCTTGTGTCACCCAATGCACGTCCTCCTGCCAAGGCTCGGTCGCTGTGCCATGTTCTCGGGCGAAGGCATGGCCTTTAGTGCGCCGCACAGGACGTGGCACCAGCCAGCCAGCCAGCCGCCTTAGTCTCCCGCCACAAGGTCTCTATCACCGTTTCGGCGCTGCACCTGCTGGCATTGCGACTTAGGGTCTCAGCTCACCGCCGGTTCCGTTGCCTGCGCCGGTTCCGTTGCCTGCGTGTCAGGGGCGCTGTGCCGTACAGGCCACGCGTGAGGAGGGGCGTTGCCTGGCACTGGAACCATGTGGAGGGGGAGACGCTGGCAAGGACCGTCTGACTAGGTCCTCATATACTCTCGCGCAGGCATACGCTGCCCTTGAGGCCACTCCCGAGGAAGGGGGGCGCTTTGCGGCTGCCGTGCGGCACATCCTGGCGCAGGAGGACGCGTGGGCGGCATGGAAGAAGGCCAGCTGCCCCGGGGAGCCCATGCAGCGGCCGCCGGCCAAGATGCCGCCGGGGGCGCCGCCCGCGTCCGAGCTAGGTGGGCTGAGCATGTGGCCGTGCTTGGGTGTCCGATCCCACTTCTGTGGCGAAGGCCTTTTGCAAGGTGGCGGAAGCGGCTGTGGGCAGGGTGCCGCGCAGGGCTAGGCAAGAGGCAGCGAGGGGGCAAGGCCTTCCTTTGCACATGCTTGCCAGCCGGCCGCTGTGGCTGCTTCAAGGCAGCCATCCCTCCCTGATGGCTGCATGCATAAGCCCGCCAGCATCGGCCATGTGGCCAGGTTACTAGAAAGGGCGCAAAGAACCGTTCTTGCGTGTGCTGCTGCAGCGCCGCTACCCAAGCGGCAGAGACTGTCGGCGGAAGCGTACTACGGGGTTCGGGTGGGGACAGATGAACTGGACCGCCTCTGGAACCTAAGCGAGGACAACCTGTCAAGTAAGGCCAGGACAAGGGAGCAGCGAAAAAATGTGAGCCAGTCAGACCAGTTGCGTAGGGCTCGGGATGTTTATTCATGGCGCCTCCTTGAGGGAGGGGAGCTGCTTGTTACGGCAGTGTGCAGGTCTCGCTGCTTTAGTAATGGTGGCAGGTGCGAACAGAGTGGTGATTAGATATAGCTATACGAGGGTTGGGCTGGATGCAGGTTTGCTGTGTGTCTTGGTGGGTGGTGTCACCATGCAGACAGCTAGGGTGCATGCTGCAGTGCTGGGCGCCGACGACCGCGGCGGCTTCAAATCCCTTCGGCAGCTCATGGAGCCGGTGGTGAACGACCTCAACGAACCCTCCGACGATGACCAGCTGAAAGCGGTAGGCTGGGGTGTTGCTGGGAAGGGTCGCTGGCTGTTGGTGAAGGCTCCTGGTGGTGATTGGATTGGAAACCTGAGGCCTGCGGTCCTGCAATGGCGTGGCGCTGGCCACAGGGACCGACCCTTCCACCTTTGATCCCCTAGGGGCTACTCAACCCATACACCGCGCCATGCCCCTGCTTGCCCCTACATGGGTCCCCTGCTGCTGCTGCCGCTGGCGCAGTCCCGCAGCAAGGTGTACAGCTGGAAGACGCTGCGCGTGCTGGCCCGGGAGAACCTGCACATCTTCTCCCAGACGGTGGCCAAGGGGGGCGACCTGGAGGTGGCGGCACGCATGCTGTACCCCGACGAGGTGCCGCCACTGCCGGCCGCCCCACCCAGCGTCCTCCCCAAGGCCCCAAGCAACCTCACAGCAGGCGAGCCTGGTGTTTACTCCGGGCACCGCTTGCGCCTTGTGTGTTGTTGGTGTGGCAGGCATTGCAAACAGGGGGGAGGCAGGGGGGGGGACTGGACTGACAGGGCTGGGTGCACTTAGGCTCTGGGGCTTGTGTGAGTTAAGGTCCAGAAGGTGGTGTAGTGCACATACATGCAGGTCTACCTGCGAGCACGCCAGCAGACACGGCAGCAGCCGCGGACACTGCCGCCGCCAAGCAGGAAGCGCAGGCAACAACGGACGCTGGAGCAGCAGAGCCGACAGCGGCACCAGCAGCAGCAGGGGAGCCGGCGGGGGCAGCAGCGGCAGCAGGGCAAGCGGCGGTGGCGGCAGCAGCAGTAGGGCAGGCGGCAACAGCAGCAGCAGCAGCAGGTGGCCTGGAGGCCACAAGTCCTCCAGGCAATGGCAGTGCAGCACCAGACGAGGCGCAGGCCGTGGGGGTCGATGTGGAGATGGTTGACGCTGAGCCAGGCGGTGAGGCGAAGGCAGAACCAGATGCTGCAGCCAATGAGGGGTGGCGGCCCAGCGGGGGAGGAGGGGCAGGCGGTGAGGAGCTTCTAGTTGAGAAGGGAGCGCCTGCGGTGCCTGGCGGACAAGGCGGCGGCGGCAGCAGCGGCGGCGGCGGTGGCGAGGCAACTGACTCAGCAGTTGCGGCAGCTGTCGCGGCAGCGACTGCTGCAGCAGCTGTCGAGGGTGCCTTGGCAGCGGCCGAGGCCCCGGGGACGGATGGATAGCGGTGGCAAGGAAGGCAGCGTTGAAGAAGTGAGACTGGCCTTTAACTGGGCGAGGGCTGCAGTAAAAGGGTGTCATTAACAGACGATGCCATTGTGGAGGTCTCTCTACGCTATCGACCCCTACAGGGAAGCCGAAGGTTGAGCGGTATGGCGGCCAGCTGGGTTCCCACTTTTCTTAGTTTGGATAGAGCAGGCAAGGCTTGGGCTAGGTCGGGGATGATGTAACAAGTGCACCATTGTGCAATGGCTACTTGCTGACATGCCTCAAATCACAGTGGTGAGAATTCATGATGATGCAAGTGCTGCAAGCCAGGGAGCACAGTTACCATTCTGCCAAGACCACACAATGGCAATGCTGGAAAGAATACAGACTTGCTCTCCTGGAACCTGAGCACCCTGCTTAAGAGTCCAGATCCAATGAGAGCTTGCCCAGCATCAAGGAACTTGAAGAAGTACAAGATTCTGGGAATCAGTGCAAGAGCAGCAGGAGTAGCAAGGCTGACTAGCTACCGCGTGATCGACACGCAGGCTTGTAAGCGAGAGGGAGAGGCAGCGCAAGCAAGCAGATTATCAGTGCAGGTCAATCCTTTGCGGACCACCGCGCCAGCTGCCTTTTGACGGTCTCATAGGTGGACCAAGACACAGCCGAGCCGGAGGCCATCTGCAGTGGACAGCCCAAGTACACCACTGCTCACTCAACAAGGAAGGAGGGGCGGCAAGGTAGGATGCATGCCCCCCAACCACAACACAACGCAAGCTCTGCAGCTGACCCCACTCTGCGGCTTCAGAAACTCCTGCGCCAACAAGCTGAGCTGCGTACTTGCCCGTCCCTGAAGCCCATATTGAGCAAGGGTGATTGGGAAAGGGTAGCAAGCCCACGTAGCGGCGCTGTGGTGCCGACTGGCAAGATAGAGCCCCCGGGGCGCTGTCAGCCTGCCCCCGCAACTCCTGCATTTGGTAGCACCTCCCTCGGGACAACTTGCAGGCTCACCCACCGTCATTGTGCGAGCCGCCAGCCCCCGCCGGAAGCCGCGGAGTCCCTCCTGCCTCCACAGCTGCCGGGCCACCTCCCAGGCAGTCAGCTGCTGCCCGCTGGCGCCCGTGGACAGCACCTGGGCTCAGGCGGACAGTGCACCAGCAGCTTAGAAGGGTGAGGGTGTGCTGCAGCCCGAGATGATCAACCATGTCAGCTCTGCCGCTCGCCAAGCGGCTCAAACTACAACAAAAACCCACCCACTTGGATGCTGTCAAGGACAGGACGAACATCCCTAAGGACACCGAGCAACAGCGCGCCTGCCTGCCCTGGCCCTGGTGAGCAGCCTTCCACCCGCCCCACCTGCAGCCGTGTCTTGACGACATCGATGGGGTGGGTGCATATCGAGGCTGATGCGGAGCACAAGCCGGAGCAGAGGGGAAAGGCCCACAAGGGCAGTACTTCGTGCATGGGGGGAGGTTGGTAGACCGATACACCTGCAGGCAATCGCCAGGACACAAGCACTCACATGCTGGCCATTGTGGCAGCGTGGAGCCGCCTTGGCTCTGGTTGCTAGACCCGAGGAATACATGCTGTGCAGCCGGGAGAAGTGCTCATGGGAAGCGCAAGAGGCCCTGGCGGGTCTTGAAGAGAAGCAGTCACCTGCCGGTCTGCTGCGGGACTCAAGCGCAGAAGCAGGCTGTGGCTGCCCTATTGCTAGCGAAGTGGAACCACCTGCGTGCAAGGTATGCGTGGCCAGAGGGTCAAACCTACAGGGAACCTACAGTGCGCACAGCCGCCATGGCATGTCAACCCAGCGAGGATGCACCGGCTGTCATCATGCCCGCGCTCACGAGCAGATTTGCTCACCCTCGGCCGTCTGGACGATCTCCACACCGCCCCCAGGCTCCTCGCCTCGCTTTCCTAGCCTCTCTGCCAGCTGCTGCAGCTCCTGCTGCTGCCGCTGTTCAAGGTAGTGGTAGTACAGCCGCCGCTTGCTGCCCTCGTAGAGGGACAGGTAGATGAGGTTCCAGGGCAACCACAGCATGTTCATGGTGACAAAGCCCTTCCAGAACCCTGCAAACACCAGGCCCAAGCGCTGCTAGCTGTAGCTGGGGCGGGGTTGTAACACTGTGTGCCGTCCGTATGCTACAGGCAGGCGACAGCATGCTGCGCCACCACAGCCGCCCTTGTAGCGCAGCTACAATTACTGCTTCCAGCGGTTGTACCCCTTGCTTGAGGAGTGCATTCTTGCAGCACCGGCTTCACTTGCCTGGCAGCCCCTGGTTGACGTATATTTCTCGGACCACCTGCACCGCGCTGACGTTGCCGCCGCGCCGAATGCCCTCTGTCTGCAAGCGTGGAACAACGACTGTCAAGGAGCAGCTTTTGCAATGCCTGAGCCCTGTATTGCCAAACATTGGGTGCAAGTGCTAGCCCAGACAGCACTGCTCTACCGGCACAAGGTGCACCCCTGGCAACAGAAACCTCCCACCTGCAGCCGCTGCTTGCACACATCAATGGGGTTGAACACAACCCCAGCTATGGTCTGGGCTATGGAGGCGGTGGCCATGTCGCTCAACACCCCCATGCCCTTGGGAGCCAGCCGCTTTCCCATTTCGTAGCCACTGCAGTTCAAGAGCAAAGGCGCACCAACATCTGAGGAAGTCCAGCAGAGTGGGCCACCCAGCTATGACAGGCCACACAAAACCAAAATGCCAATTTCAACAATGAGTGCACTGCACAAAAATATGCCAGTTTGCGCTGCCATGCACTGCACTACTCCTAAATGGCACTCACATTGATTGATGGGCCCAACATTGCTGCAAGCGTTGCGGTAACAACCATGCGACAGGAAAAGTATGACTCACCCAAAGTAGCACATGTTGGCTGGAACTACTGAGAGCAGGATGGCACCAAAACCCCGGTAAAAACCAGGAACGCCTTCCGTCCTTGCTATCTGCACCAGGGTTAGCTGCACTCAGACAGCTGGACAGCCCCAGCAATTTCTGTCTGCTTTACTTGTGCGAGTGCCTAACAAACCAACACTTCAAAAACAACCCAAGGCAAATCCACACTTCGAAAACAACTCAGGCAAATTTGTTCAGAGCCAGCTCGTCCCCATCGTCCTTGCTGCAAGTGATACACCAGGAGACTCAAACTCGCCGTGAGGAATGCATGCCCAGTGCTGCGGTAGTGAACTGCGGACCCTGGGCCTTGTACTTGCAGCCTTGCCTTCAAAGTGTCTGGTGGGTCTGCAGGCAAACATTGCTAGTCGTCAGTGCATCATAAAGCCCGTGTTTACAAGCTGGCTGGGCTTTGGGAACTCGTGAGCACCTACATGTTACAACTCTACTGGCTATTGCGGCGGCCCCGCCGGCCAAGAGGCCATGCCACACGGGAGGCAGGGCCTCCGTCATGGAAACCCTCAAACGGTGTGTACCCAGCTGCAAGCTATCTTCTACATGGGGAGATGGCTGGCTGAAGGAAGCTACAGAAGCTCTTTATATGAAAGTAACAAGTAGTACTTCTTTAAGTCAGCAAGATAATGCCTGTATCAGAGATGAAACATGCGTCCAAAAGAAACAGCCAGCACAGCAGGCTGCAGCAGGGCGCAAGTTTGAGAGATTTACCACACTTGGCATGTGACTGGTTGCCGCTGCCCTCCGCCGATAACACGCGAGCCCTCCACCGCCCTGCCGTGATGTGTACTCTCCTGCTGAGCCTTATATGCAGGTGACCAGGGTCGTGACCATGTCCCTCTCTATCTTCTGCACCTCTGCCAGGTGTGTTTGTTATGAACACTATCCTGATCAAAACACACATGTGGACGCAAAACCAGCAAGCAACGTCAGGGTCACCACCCTCTGCTACCTGTGTTTAGTTGTGATGGAAGGTGAGGCATGCTTGCAGCAGTCCTGCCAAACACCAAGGATGACTCTTCGACCACCCTTCCTAGCCAGTGCTACCTACTGGCTACTCTATTGTGCAGCTTGACGAATAGTACAGCTACCTCCTGCGCTCGATCTTAGAGCTCAACTGCAGCCGCCACCCAACATATCTGCAGTTGGTATTGACATGTCAAGTCGCCCCCTAGACTCCAAATCTAGGGCAACGATGCCTCCTTGCCTGTTGGTGCCTCAGGCACCGTGCCTGCCCCTACCGTCAGAAAGCAAAACCCACCGCACAGCACCCTGAAGGGTAACTGTTCTTCCCACTCACAACACCAAATTCGACCCAGAATACTCTGCCAAGTTTACCGATTCTCATCGACCTCTTTGCTACCATTTCTAGGTTTGGTTCACTGCTTGCAGCTTTACTCTTGCGCACCCCAAGCTCTTAGTTCCTACCAGCCTTGCCTTCCGCCACTGGTCTTTGATCAGTTTGCCCTCAGCCAGCCTTCGCATCCAGCGTCACCTCTTCCCGTCATGCCAGCTTCAATATACGGCATCCTACTACAGCGAACGCCGAACATCAACCACGGCCGTAGTAGGCAAGGGCGCAGCGATAAGGTCCAAGGCTGGGCGCCCGGGCGCTTTGGGCGATAATGGCGGGAGCTCTAACTGTCATGACGACCACGGTTAACCACCCGTCAGACTTGACGCCGGTACTGTGCGTTACACGTCCTTTTTCACGGCTATTCTGGACAAGTAGTTGATTGATAACTCGCGCAGTAGTTTGCTTCTGGATCCACAGGAGGATAGGATGGAGACAGCCCCTGAGCAACCGAGACGGACCTCGACAGCGGTGAGTAAAAGTTGTGGCCCTAACGCACTATGAGATGACATTTAACAGGCCATGGCACATACAAATAGCCGTAAGGAGCGCGTTGTTACCAAAGGATCTAGGAGCGTCATCACCTAACTCTATCCACTTTTTGGCAGGTGCAGGAGCTAAAACTACCGCTGAAGAGTGTCCCGGTGGCCCAGCAAATGCTCCAGTCGCCCCCAAGGAGGCCAGCATTAAAGGAGCTGGAGGTCAACAGTGCAGAAGCAGCCGCAGCCCAGCAACCAGGGAACAACTCCCCAGGGTGGACAGCCAAACGATCCCTGGCCTGGGACTGATAAGCCCTCATGAAACCTGGGAAATAGAGGAGCCAGCCAGGGTACCCGGTTTTTCCAGCACTGCTGGCCAGGACCCTGGAAGCTCCCGGGTGGTGCCAAATGAGGTCCTCGCTCAATAGCAAGCTGTGCTCGACTTTTTATTTTTCCACTGCCGTTCGTGTGGCTCAGCCATTGCTGCGCCCACCTGCGCGGTTCCGTGACTCTTTGGGTGCCTTACATCTTGTGACCAAATTGCGTACTGCCTTGATGCTTATGTGTTAGTGAGGGTTTGACATTACGGCCCTCTATCTGCTAGGTTGTGGGACTGGACATTCCGGCCCTCTATTGCTCGTTTTGATAGGTTTGCCAGTGATGCCAATTCTATTGTGCTGTAGACGTCTTCATACACTTGCAGTGCCTGCGTGCTGTGGTTGATTGCTTGCTTGACTCTCTCTGTACCGGCTTGAGGTTGCCTCGATATGCAACTAAAACTGTGCGCTGGGAAGCACCTAAAGACCAACTGACCAGTGACCCTGGCAGCTTGAAACAGCAGGAATGGGAAGCACTTGGTGTCGGATCCTACTCGGAAGCCTTTTGGGAAGAGTAGGAACCCCCTGAAAAGCCAGACCCTTCCCACTCTAGGTTCTTCCTTTTTGTCCGACTTCCCTCTTGGAAGTCGGACAAACATTCCCTGTTGTCCTACTTCTCGGTCCCACTCTTCCAACTTCCGACCACAGAAAATGCCCTGCCTGCTGACCCCGGAAGGAATAGGAATTCCTAGCAGCGGGTACCTGCGCTGGGCTGGCGCGCCTCGGAAGAGTAGGAGGAAAAAGAATTCCTGGAAGGGGGGCGGCTGCATTAGGGGTTAGGGTTAACTTAGGGTTAGGGTGCCAATGCGGCCGCCCCCCTTCCAGGACTTCCTTTTCCTCCTACTCTTCCGAGTGGGTACCTGTGCTGCATGCTGACCCGGAAGAGTAGGAGGAAAAGGAAGTCCAAGAAGGGGGGCGGCGCAACCAGGGCCCGTGCACCCAGGGAAGAGTAGGAGGAAAAAGAAATCCGGGAAGGCGGGGCGGCCGCAGCCAGGGCCTGTGCACCCAGGAAGAGTAGGAGGAAAAAGAAGTCCGAGAAGGGGGGCGGCGCAACCAGGGCCCGTGCACCAGGGAAGAGTAGGAGGAAAAAGAATTTGGGAAGGGGGGGCGGCCGCAGCCAGGGCCTGTGCACCCAGGGAAGAGTAGGAGGAAAAAGAATTCCGGGAAGGGGGGCGGCGGCAGCCTTGGCCTGTGCACCCACGGAAGAGTAGGAGGAAAAAGAATTCCTGGAAGGGGGGGCCTTGGGGGGGTGTCCCACTGGTGTCCTGCTTGCAAACAGGCCCCCCTTTCCTTAAGACCCCGCCTAGGTGGCTTCCTTCCTAGACAGTCCAAGTCGTAAACCAGCCCCTGTGCTTCCTATTCCTCTGAAACAGACCGTTACATGGAAACGGGTGTCACTAACGTAGTACTCCGTCACTCACAACTGCCCGATAAGGACTTGCCAGGCTGCCCGCGCCTCCAAGTTCTGGCAAAGCACTGAGATCATGATGAGTGCGGCAGTTCCATGGGCAGTTCCAAGACAACCAGTTCTATTTTATGTCTATGCAGAAATATTATGTACTGCGCTCTTAATGTCTTCCCAGCTGAGCTCGCTCGACCCAGCCATGCTCGCCCCTTCCCCCTAGGCTTTCCAAAGTCCACCCTGCGGTGTCTAGCAGAACTAGGTATGCTGTGTTATGTCCAAAGCTACCTAAAAGGCAGTTCTCACCTTGAGTGAGCCCTCTGTGGAGCTCCCTTTGCAGGCAAGAGTTGGGAACACATGGTGTTCAGGGTCATGCACGCTTTTGCAGCCTTTCAGAGCAGCAGGACAGGCTTTGAAGGGTCGGCAGCCCGCAGCTGTTATATAAAGCCGAGGAGAAGGAGGCTGCAGACCCGGGCAACTGCGGCCTTGTCCTCGGATGTCACTGGGAGTGAAGCGAGGGGACCAGCTGCAGTAGCAGCAAGTGCGGTCAAGGACTGGCAGAAGTCAATCAATGCCCAGCTGTGCACGGCGACCACCGTTCATGATGTGCTAGCCGTGTTGGAAGCACACAGCTGTGAAAAGCTGGGTGCCCTGAATGCTGTTACTGCCTTTCACCGGCTAGGCAAGGTGAGACACCTGGGTTGCTAGGCGCTGCTCAAGCGGACCCTAGCTTACCACACAGGTGCTGCATGCGGCGGACTTTTTGCTTCATTTGATAAGAGTGGCGCCGTGCTGCCTGCACCTGACAGCTGGGGAATGAGCATGCGGAAATTGATCACGCGATTTCTCTAGGCTCTTAGCTAGGTCGCACACTTGGAGCTCATCTTGCTTGTGTTGATCGTCTGCAGCATGCCAATAGCAGCACAGCACGGGCACAAGTGCTTGCCAGCCCGTGCTTGGCACCGCTGGTCGAATACTTGGAGCGGCCAGGCATGCCGTGGAATGCTGTGGCCGTGGCCAATGTGCTGTGGGCCCATGCTGTGCTCGGACATGGCAGCAAGGCGCTTGTCAACAAGGTTGGTCACTGGGGATGTGGAGCATCAGGTGGCCGGATAGGTTCTGCTTGGGAACTGCAGTGGGATCCCCCATCGGAGTTTGGGCTGCATTTGCCAAGCAGCACAAGCTTGGCAAGTAGTCCCTGACAGTAAGGTACAGTGTGAGGCTCTCCTAACTAAGAGCTGCCACATATTGGCAGCCATGCTTCATGTTGGCCGCTATACAAGCCAGGACAGGGTGGCACGGCGTGTGCTACTGGCTGCTGATGTGTCCTCCGCCACAGGTCTGCAGCACCCACAGCATGTGCCGTGTTGCCTCCTGCAGGCGCTGCGCCAGCTGGACCTGCTGAGCGTCACGGACAGCACCCGCTGTTTCCACACGCTAGTCCAGGCGTTGGCAAGGCTTGGCCAGCCGCACGCTGGCTACCTGCGGCGCCTGAGCGCTGCCTTGGTGCAGGAGGCACAGCACAGGCAGCAGGCACAGCAGGTTGGGGGACAGCAGGGGCAGCAGGAGGGTGGGAGCCTGGAGCAGCCGGTGCAGGTCCAGGCGGAGCAGCGGCAAGACCAGGGGTATAACTACTTCTCAGAGGGCAATGGCACTGGCAGCAGCATTGCCAGGGGTAGTGGCGCCGCCAGCGCTAGCAGCACTTCCAACCACAGCATGGCAAGCTCGTTCGCATTACAAGGGCAGCCAGCGCTGCTTGGACAACTCCATACGCAGCAGCTGTGCCTGTTTGTGTATAGCCTGGCCAGCCTGGGCTGCACGGATGGCAAGGCAGTGCTCGTGTGCCTGGCTGAAATTGCAGCCCGAGGTGCAGTAGACTACAATTCCAGCGCTGTCAGTATTCCCTGTATGCCTTTTTCCCTTTCAATGTAGATTTTGAGGTCCCTGCTGCCGTTTGTGCAGTTGTGAGTCAGCATCCATGCGGCATAATTTGTTTTCCTTGCTGATTGGTGCAGCTGAGGCTACGATGTCTCCCACTTCAGAAATTACCGTGCCCATCTGGTGCTAGGGTATCACCAGCAGCCAATCTCTGCTAGCTGCGACTGCATGGTGTGCAGATGCGCG
>BBXU01000700.1:0-29657 GCA_001598975.1 Parachlorella kessleri | reverse complement strand
GGGGGGGGGGTGCTGCTTGCTGTTGAGGAGACGAGCCTGCAGGGGCAGTGGGTTACTCGAAGGAACGCTGGGGCCTTGTGCCCAGGTAGATGTAGCATGGGTGCGCCTGTCCCTCGGTTGTCAACGGAGGAGGGAGCTTGGTGGGGCGCTTACATGTGGTTGCTGCATAGGGAGGGTACCCAGGGCTGACTGTCAGGTGGGAGAAGTTTCAACGAGTGCCTCTGGGTGCTGTGGCGTCGTGCGGTCACAGGCCTCCCTGTCACCTGCACCACACACCTGAAGCCGGGCCATGCCATCCTTTCTGCTCTTGCTCCTGCTTGGGTGATGCAGGAAAGCCGAGGCGAGCAGATTGCGTACCTTGTGAGGGCGCTGGGTGCAGCGGGGCTTGACGTCAGCGTACCACCCAGGGCAAGGCGCCACAGGCAGCGCCCTGTCGGCAGCCGTGCGGGACGGCCCCCTGCTGCTGCAGGTAGGCAGACCAGGAGGCCTAGGCAAGCAGCCAGTGCTGGTGCAGGTGCTGGTGCCGAGCAGGCAGGGGCAACGGCTGGAGTGGTGCCTGCCCAGGTGGGGCAGGAGCAGGGAGCCCGCATAGCTGCTGACCTGGCAGCGGGCCCAAGCCCTGGTGCTGCCAGCGGCATGGCCGCGAGCAGCTCTGGAGATGCACCACCAGCAGCAGCAGCGGCAGCGGTAGCGGTTGCGGTGGCGGCTGCTATGGACCCGGCTGGCAGCGGTGCCAGGCATGACACACCTGGGGCCAGCATGCAGCAGCGCGAGGGCAGCAGCTCAGGGCCGGCGGGCCCAGCAAATGCCGCACAGGAGCAGCCGGGCAGCAGCGGCGTCCAGGGGGCTGGGCATGGGCCTGCTGAAGACCGTAGCCCTAGCTCTGGCTTGGGTGCGGAGGGCAGGGAGCGCGCCCGGCGGCTGAGTGTGCTGCGCCACCAGTCTGGCAAGCTGTCTCGCATGCAGCTGCTGGTGCGGCAGCGGCAGGGGCGGGAACAGGGGCAGAGGCGGAACACCGCACCTGGGCAGCCAACAAGGAGGAACGGTGCTGAGTGAACGGTGGAGTTAGGGGTGAGCATGGCAGCCCGTTGTCCTGCCAACCTTGCCGAAGAGGGGACAACCTTAACCACCTGCTTCTGTAGCTTTGAGAGGGTCCGGCCTGCCACCTTGGCCGTACCCGCCTGCTCGTTAGTGGCTCGGTCCTACACAGCTGCATACGGGTTCGTGGTATCTCTGCTGTGATGGTGTGGTGCTAGGGTGTTGAGCGAAGTCCATGGTTTAGGCTGGCAAGGCTGGGTTGGTAGTGCTAGTGGTTGGCATACCCCACTTCGTTCAATAAAAGGACAGAGCAAGCAGTGAAGGACTGCTTTTGGAACCGACTGGCGTTCGCGACGAAACCCACCCTCACTACAAGGACGCGGCTGGGTAGGCGCTTCAGGCGCGCCTAGTCACTTTTTTCCCCCGAGCCGAACTGGACAATATTTCTGACTAGGGTAATGCACTTCGAGTAACGTCGTCGAGGCATTCATCTACCTACAGTCTTGCGACGATGTCCGCAGGTAAGCACGTGTGTGTACAGTACTGTGCAGGATCCCGTGAAGCTCTGCTTCGCCTGTAGGCAAGACTTGTCGAGCTTCGTACGGTGGCTAAATCCAGCCCCTTTTTAGACTGTAGACGCCACAGCAGCGAACACGTGCTCTCCTTGGGGCAGCGTTCTGGGCAGCGTTGATCAGTTGTGACCACAGTGTCATTGCCATGTGTCTGGCAGCCCCATGGGGCCAGGGCCAGGTGGCCTTGGACGCTGGCAAGCATACCAACTGAGTGGCACTTCGTGCTTTCGCGTGAGGCATCACGTTGTGGTGTGCAGGTTTCAAGGCCCTGGTGGGGTGCACGATGTGGCTGGCCTTGTTGCTGGCACTCCTGCCAAGAGCACTCTCCCAACCCACTGTGAGTTGGCATCTGCAGCCGTGATAAACGGAACAACATAGCTCAGCGTTTGTTGTTGAGTGGGGGGAGGGGCACCTACCCTTGGGGCCACCGCATTCGAGTAGAATCTCATTATTTGATTACTTGTGCAGCGACGGTATAAGCAACTAACATGCAGTGTGTTTGACTTGGGCACACCTCATGATGTGCTTTCATTGCCCCGCCACCCTGCAACCCTGCTGCGACTGAGTCGCAATGTGGCTTCAAGGTGGTACCCCTGTGCTGGCACAAAAGCGCTTGTCAGACCTGTGGCGCTGTCGTCACCTGTGGCGCTGTCGTCAGCACAAGCAGTGCTCCCGGCGTTCCAGACCTTTGTAGGGCACAGGCAGCCTCAAGGCTCTTTAACTCACTCAACCTTGCTCCCATGTTGCAGTGTAGCGCCGACACTGTGGGGCGATACTGTGAAGGGCCGGCGGGTTTTGACGCGGTCTGCAAGGAGTTTACAGGCTCTTCAGGAGCAACACTGTACGGCTGCTTCACAGGAGTAAGTCTTTGCCTCGGCTGCCACACGTGCCCATGCAGCTGTCAAGCATTGTCGCTTTGTGCACATCTGGCAGCATCCACTGGTCTGCCACTGTATGTGGCATGGAGAGATGGCGCAGTGAGTGGCCAGGGCACAGCAAGGGAGGGTAGCAGGTCCTGCGGCATGTTAGCTGCGGTTGCAAGACACACTGCATGCCAAATGGTGCACATAAAGGTAGGAATTCCACAGGCGTCCGGGACCACGGCGACAACTGCGATTGACAACGAGCTGGCATGTGCTGTGCTGTGCGCAATGCATGCATCATGTGCTGTGCGCAGACCTGCCCAACCGCTGCGCATGCGGGCAAAGACTGCTATGTCTGCGGCTACAAAGGAGCATGCATCCTATATTACCAGGACGGCTGGTCCAACTCCTGCAATGCTCCAAACACCGTCACAAACATTTATATGGGTGTGGACGACGCTTGCGGACCAGCGCTGGCCGGCAAGTGCCTCGCCTCGGCAATATGCACGGTAGGGCGCTGGCTCCTGCTCCTCCGCATCCCTGGGGTGCTGCTCCACTCTACGCCCCATGACACACAACATCTGTGCTGCGGGCATCAAGTGGCACCATCCCTTGCATCCTGGGAGACATGTGACAGCTGCTCTCATGCCACCCATGCATGTGCAGGTCACGGGCAGTGCGGAATCCGATCCTCTCATAACCGGCTTCGACGGCAACTCTTTCCATTTTGATGAAACGGGCGAGTTCACTCTGCTGTCCTCGGGGGATGGTTTCAGAGTGAGTCGGACCAGTACTGCTCCCTGCCATGTCATGTGCATGCAGACTTGTCAAGTTCAAGGGGACGTGAGTGACAGCAAGGCAGTAAAGGGAGCTTGGCATCAGCAAGAAGAGTTCCGCAGATGAACTTGCATATATATCTTTGCTCACCTTGTGCCTGTCTGCCCGAGTTGACCCTCCCAGCTTCGTCTGGCTGGCCCTAGGTGGATGTGACCTTTGCTGGGGCAGCCACGGCGGCCAAGGAGGAGAAGGCCTGGACAAGCAGTGTCCGCATCATGTCACCCAACGGTCAGTCCCCGCGGCATCCTGCTCTCAGGTCGTGCTTGGTTACAGTGCACTCTTGTGTCTCCCGTGCGGTGCATTGGCTTACAAGCAGCCCTGCCGTCTGACTCTCTGCTGGTTTCATGCAGCAAGTGGTGCCGATAGTGTTGCGCCACCACGCACATGGCGACTCCTAATGACTTCATATGATTACGACCCCTTCGCAGGCGACATGGTGGCATGTGCTCTTCCTGACATTCAGCCCAACACCAGCAGGGTCCAGGGTGAGCGCTGTCTGTGCGCCTTGTGAGTGCTAACAGCCTCAAACCTTGAGCCTTGCACCATTAAGCAAGTGTGCATGGCGCATAAAGGCCAACTGGTTGCTAACAGCGAGGGTATATTGACCACACATGCCACATCATCCTAAGCCTGGCACCTTGCAAGCTGGCGCTCCAGGCCTTGCGGGTCACGCGCTGTTACATGCACACTTACATCCCACTGCTGCTGGACCGGTGGCCCCCCGATGCGAGGGAGGCCGCCCTCATCGTTGCAAGTGCTTGGCAACTGATACCTGCTTGTGCCGCTGCTGCAGTGACGTCCATCCCGGCTCAGTCCACAGCCCAGGTTGTCCTTCTTTCTCCCATCAACCCCTCCATGGAGCTGGCTGAGATGAACGCCACGGCAGGTGAGGCTGGCCATGCAGCTTGCCCTGCCACCTCATCCGCCACTGACTGCACTTGCCTCTGGGGACCGCCCATTGCTAGAGGTACTCACTACAATGCAGTCCGGACTTCTCCATTTGGCATCGGACATGATGAGAAGCACGGCTGATGTGTGTTGGAACGCTTACTGCAGTGCTGTCGGAAGGAGGGCAGGTGACAGGGTGCCAGGTGACCACATCGAGGATGCAGGCGACCGTGTACCAGGTGTCGGGGTATGAGCAGGCACAGCTGCACCCGGAGGAGGCGTGGGCAGCCCCCTACACCTGGTGAGAGCTGTGCGTGTGCACGGGTATTGTGGGCTTCATGTGCTTCGTCAGGTCTAGTTAAGGGCATCACACCTCCGGGGGGAACTTCCTTTGATACGAGCTGAGCAGTGACTGGCTGGCAGTGGCTGACTGAGCTGACAGAAGATGCGTGTTTGACATGACCCCAAAGCTGTGCCCACTTGAATACCAAACAGAAAGCCCTGGTATGCATCGTTTCGGCTTACATGCTCAGTTGATCTCTGGTATAAGGGCTGACTGCCCGACAAATCGTGCAGGCTAAACACCGACATCAAGCTGACCAAGCCCCTGCCTGGCCCTGTGACCGGCATCCTAGGTGAGTCATCCACGGTCATATACCGGTGTACACCTGTGCTCTCGTCAATCTACCAGTTCAGGATGCTTCTGTTTTGAATGCTTTGGGCCCCAGGCTTGGTATAGTTGCAAGCTTGTTGTGTACCCATTCTGGTTACTGCTGGCAGGGTAGTGTTCTGGCATTGGAGCAGAGTGAGCCCCGAGCCGGCATATTGAAGCCAATTGGTCCAGTGCCAACATTTGCACAGGATGGAGATGGTATTGCCTCCATGCATGAGCTACGTTGCAAACTAAGGGTGAAAATTCAGGGCTTTGCTTCTCTGCTGTCGCTGCAACCCTGCAGGCGCGACCTACCTACTAGACAAGGGCACAGAGGCTGACTTCATGCGTGCGCTGGAGGGCCCGCCTGGTGGTGTGCAAGCAGGGGTGGTGGGTGAGTCTGGCTCTCGCCTGCTGGCGGGTGCGGCAGCCGGCCCCTTCTTCCTGGAATCCTCCATTGTCGGCATCTCCAGGAGCTGGCGGGGGCTACATTGACAAATGGGAGCTTACTTTGAAGTGTATTGGCGGCTGGTGTGCAACATCAGCCACGTGCACAGCCGCAAGATGGGATCAGAGCTCTACCTGGTGACTAGGTTGGGTACTAGGTAGCAGCCTGCTGGCCTGCTGTGCTCACCTCAGAAGGAACAGCAGCCTGTGTGCTGTTTCCTGATGCCTGTTGCCCTGTTGGAACTTGTGGGAAAGACACCTGCACGTTTTGAACCCCACTCACCCACGCCGGAGCACCTTGACCATTGGCCCTTGCATTCACCTGTTTGTCTGTGTTTGACCGTCTTTCATTTATATGGAACAGCTGTCTCACTTGCTCTGCATGGCATTCATATATGGCCCTTATGTCTCCTGTTGTGAATGCTGCTGTAGTATGTCTGACACCCGAATTGCAGCAGGCATGTTTTGCGTTAGCAGCAGCTAGGCTTGCCCTTTCAACTATAGCTAGTTATGGCTTTTGGGCCATGCTTTCTGTGCTCCATTTGTGTGCTTCATAAAGTAATCACTCATCTTGACCAGTGTGATCACAACCGCTATGAGTAATGATTACAGAGGCAACTGTACTGGCAGTGAAGAAGGCAGCTTCCCCATGATTGACAAGCCCTGAACGACCAATGCAGGAGAAAAATAAAGGAAACAGACCAGTAAGAGGCGGGGAATAACCGCGGGGAGAGAAGTACTGGCTCAGAACTCAGGCCAGACTCAGGCGCATCCAGTCCTATTCGTATTGCTCCACTTTCACTCCCTGTTCGCACTACCTGCCACCCATGCTAATAACCCAATGGATCGAAACTCAGACAACACCCAAAGCATACCTGCAAACTAGTCCTGTCAGTACTTTTGCACCTGACTCTTCCCTCTGTTCGCACCGCCCGCCACCGGAAACAAAAAAGAAGCAAGGGAAGAAGAAAGGAAGGCGCAGGGATTCGACACTGCATGAGGTTTGATCACATTGCCTGCCACCATCGACACATATAGCATGAATGACCATACTTGTAGCATGACCACACCAGCCCTCTTGGTACAGCTCACCACCACCTCTCCTATTTTCAAACTGCTTGGCACTATTAACAATAGCACGCTGCTGCAACTCCAGACTGGACACAATACCAGGGCCTAAGCATATACGATCTTCTGGCGCCGTGTGAGCTTATGGTTCTGCATGACCTCATGGCCGCCCCTGCAGCATCACTGTCACCATCTGCGCTGCCCCGCCCGTGGCCTACATGGCGCACCATGCAAGTTCACTAGTTGTTACTGCCCTGATGTGCCACTTCGGCAGCAAGTCGTGCCACGGATATGGAGGTTTCCATGAAAGCCTTGGCCTCAGCCCAGTGTCCGCCATCCAGCAGCAGCTCCAGCACGGCTGCCTGCAAGGCCAGCAGTGCAACCAGCTGTCAAACGCCAGATGCTGCCGAACCCACGAAAGGCTACCGGTCACCAAGTATAGTGACACGATTCCCTGCAGAGTAATGCACATCTGGGCGCGGCCCAACCCTATGCTGTCTAATAACATCAGGCACAGAAACAACTGCACAGCTACGACCCAACAAGGCAACCTGCCACCAAGACAGCAGGCCCAACTCAAGCCCGCATCACCTGCTGCGCCTGCTCACGCTCGCCACGGGAGCAGTGCACTGCAAGAAAGCCGCCCACTAGCTGTGCATTGACGCCCGCAGCCAGTGCCCAAGCCTTGCGCCCCGCGGCCAGCAGCAGAGTTGGCAGCCTCAGGGGCCCGCCCACCTCCCGCCCTTCTTGCTGGCAGTCTCCTGCAGCTTCCCAAGCAGATAGCTTGCCCGTGTCCTGCTTCTCCTTGTGCTTTTCCTCATGCTCCTCCTCCTGCTGCTGCTGCTGCTGCTGTAGAGCGTGCGTAGGGAGATCGGCTGGGCGGTGCGGCAGCCCATTGGCCAGCAGCAGGCTGGGAGCTGCCGGCTGATGAACTGGGATGCCAGCATCAAGGGGCCCTGCTTGGGCCGGTGCCTGGGGCTGAGGCACTGCCGGAGCGGGTTGCCTGAAAACACCATGCAGCTCTAACAGCTCTAGCGGGCTGGGGACCCGTGCAGTGGCAGCTGGCGACCGGTGGGGCTGGTGAGGCGCGGCGTGGAGCTCGTTACCCTGCTGGGGTTGCGCCTGCGGCTGCGCCTGCAGCTGCGCCTGCTGCACTTCTTGGTTGCGCTGCTCTCCATGTTGATGCTCCTCTGGCTTTTCTCGACAACCCTGCTGTTCTTCCTGCTCCGGCGTTCGCTGGCCTGCCAGGTGCATGCCACCCGGGGCCTCCACTTGCTCGTTGGCTGGTGGCTGCTCCTGTGGCTCCTGAGCCTCTGCCTGCTGGCTGACTACAGGCGTGCTGACTTCTGACTGCTGGACTGACAGCTGTGCTGTCTGCTCTAGCGGCGGCAGTGGCTGTCGTTGCTCTCCTGCCCTGCCGTCGCAACTAATCACTTGCACTGCTGCGTGCCGCGCGGCCTGTCCGTCTGGCGATGCCTGCTCCAGTGGCCGCTTGAGAAGGGTCACATGTCCATTTACCGGTGCCAGCACCCTAGGCGGGTCGGACCTCGGCTCTTGCCCTTGGTGCTGCTTCTGCTTCTGCTTCCACTGCGCCCGCCGCAGCTGCTGCCTTAACCGCGTCGCCTTTCTCCTCTCGGATACCTCCTGCACTGGGGGCTGCAGCGGCGGCGGCGGCGGGAGTGCCTGCTGCTGCTGCTGCTGCGGCAGCGGCGGCGCACTAACCTCACCACTGCCATGCGGCTGTCCTGTATGCCCCGCTCCTCTTGCTGCCTCCGCTGCCAGCAATGGCGCCTGGTCTAGCGTGGGCAGCAGGTCTTCCCGCGGCACCCAGGCCTCTGGCCACACCCTGTCGACGCGGAGGAGAGCCCGCTGGGAGTGCCACTCGCTGGCAGCAACCCCGGCCGGCGCCGGCCGCTGCCTTAACTGCACTAGATGGGAACAGAGCGGCTGCTCTGAGAGCAGCGCTGACAAGCTGCTGCCGTAGTGTTCCTGGAGCTCAATGAGGTTGCCCTTGGGGTTGTTAGATCGGAGGAGCAGCTTCAGCAGCACGTCGAGCGCGTCATGCAGGCTGCAATCGCTCAGTCGCAGCACCACAGCATGCCCGGCAGCCTTCACCCGCATGATACTGCTGGCGAGCAGCACTGCTGTCAGGGCGGCATGGGCCAGGGCAGCCGCGGCAGGGGGCGTGGGAACCTTGGTGGGCGGCGCGCCCAGCATGACGGCAAAGCTGCGCCTGAGAGCATAGCGCAGCGCGCCTGGGCTGCAGGAGGTCAGCTTGAAGGGCAGCTCCTCTGGCAGCAATTGGTACACCAGCACGCCTGCAAACACAGCGGAGCCAGATAGTGAGGCAAGAGGGATGCCTTCACAGAGGCCAATAGTACTAAATTGTGGCCATGTGGCTTGGGGCTGCATGTCAGCCCAGTACAGCATATCGTCAGGGTAAGTGTACTAGTTATGAGGGCAGGCCGGCGGATGCTGAGCTCCGCATGGCATAGCCTACATAGGCAATCGCCTTACAGGTGTTGGGCAGGCTACAGCTAAATGCCCCACAGCGGATATGCTACCTGAATGTCCTTCTTCTGGGTGTCCCATGGCAGCAGTCGGCAAGCCAGGAGAAGGCATGTGCTGGTCCTCTGCGCTGAGACCCTCCTCCCTACCCCCATGCTCCTCAGGTTGCTGCTCCTCCTCCTCCTGCTGCTGCTGCTGGTCCTGCTCTTCGTCACTGTCTGTGGCAGCAGCTCGAGGGTGCAGGACCAGATCCTCGCTGTTCTCCTCATCACTGCTACAGTCATCGCTGCCGCTGTCACTGCCACTACCGCTGCCGCCTGAACTGCCAGAGCCACTGGTGTTTGGTGCTGTCGCGCCACAGCTGGAGATTGGTTCACCTGGGCTGGGAGCGCTGCACACGGGTGGTGCCTCTGGCTGGTAGTGCTTTAACAGCCGACGGGCTTGCAGCAGGACCACCTGGGACCCGCCAACCACAGTGTGCTGGCTGACAAGCCCTGACAGCTGGCTAAGCACGGCTGTCGCCTTGCCATAGAAGGCAAATTCGGAACGGAGCGCTGGATCTGCTGCGGTTCTAGCGCGCACATCATCCTCAAGCACCTTCAAAGGCACAGCGTCCACCCTAAATTGCCCAGGGCCCAGCTGGGTGACGCTGCGCTCAGCCAGGCAGCGCAGCACGCACTGCTTGGTGAGGCTGCCCTTTGCGGTGGGAGGTATGGCAGCATCGACAGCCTCCCGCAGGAGTAGCAGTGTTGCCGCATTGTGCGTGGCAGCCTCGTGGTGGGCAGGCTGCCAAGGACGCCCTGCGAGGTGGACCAAAAGGTGCCTTCCTGATGTCAAAGCCAGCTTGCCTGATCAACTGAGGTAGTAAAGCGGTGCAGCCCTGGCACAAGCAAAACTACAGGGTGGCACACCTGGGAGCATCTCAGAGCCCACAACCGTACTGAGCCACCTTACGAGCGTAGGCAAGCTTGGTGCTAGCTTAGCTGGTGCTGCATCACGACCATCCCCACCCGCAACTGAGGTTGATCATAGTGCAGAAACTTTACTTCAGGATCTCGCTTGTAAGAGAGCAGGTCACCTTTAGAATCCTGCAAGGGGCGCAGCACCTGCAGCATGCAGGCGCCGAGCTCCTTCCATCCAGATTCCACTGCACTCGTCTGTCACATATATAAACCCCATGAATGGTGGGATTCTGCTTCTCCAGCAACTTTAATGAGGGGCTGCTTACATGCATTGCACAAGGACAACTCAGTCAGTTTGCTTCTTACGAGCAACTGGTGAGCCTCGTCTGGTTGGGTCGTTTGTCCAGGCTGGTTCATGCATAATTTCCACGCAATGTCGCATTGCTCAAGTTCCAGCCCTGCAGAGACCTCCCTGGCAGGTGACGTGGTAAGGACTTGTGGGAGCTCACACCAGTTGCAAGCAAAGCTGAGCCTACTCCCCCAGCTGGGCACGGAGGTGGCCCTTAAGCCCCACCAGTTATCCGGAATGCTCTGCCATTTCTCTGCATCGCTGCCGTTTATTCCTTGACCTCTATAACTCAGACTGTTGCAAGAAGACTGACACCCGCGCAGTGTCCTGCTGCCCACAGCAGCATATTGGCAGCAGCGCTAAACAGCAGGCTTATTATCAGCAGCATCAGCTGCCCACTGCCAGTCGAATGAGAAACGTTTGGCATCACCCTAACCAATAGCAGGGGTAAACAATACAACATCAAGCCTCATGATATTAGTAGATGAAGAGAAGATAAGAAGAGGGATGCCGACAATGTCTAGTAATCACGAGCACTAGTTCTGTCCTTTGTCAAGGATCATCAATGATGGACCCACCATGGGAGACGCGTGGTCGCAACATCTCTGAAGACCGCACATATATGGCAACGCTGGGTTGGACCCTTCCTTGGCATTCGCGGCAACACCCGCTCAAGTGTGACAAGTACGCTGGAAGACAGACAGGATCATATGTAATGGTCAATGAAGACTCAGTCAGCTACTGGAGATACCGACAATGGTGGATTCCAGGAAAAAGGGGCCGGCTGCCGCACCTGCCAGCAGGCGAGAGCCAGACTCACCCACCACCCCTGCTTGCACACCACCACCCACCAGCAGACGAGTCCTCCAGCGCATGCATGAAGTCAGCCTCCACTCCCTTGTCCAGTGGGTAGGTTGCACCTGCGGCTTGGCAACATCAGCAAGAACACCGCCATCAGTTGACAGCCACCTATCTTCGGTTAGCACTACCTGCCACCCTAGACGATGCCATCAATGGCTATCATGCATCTCAGGTCTCGCTTGTAGCCCAAGCGAGGGCAATGCCACCGGCCAAGCCATGGTTCAGTCATGCCTGCCCGTGAGGTTGACTCAGCTTCACCGCCAGGTCAAGACTTTCACAGCTGTAGCTGGGGGGTGGGGGAGGGAAGGGGGGGGGGGGGGGTTAAGGGTACAAAGGAGGTCAAGTGAGGTCCAAGCCTTGGACCCACCTCAATAATAGCCACGAATCTGAGCTGCTGGTGTGATTGCAGCACAACATAGGAGGTGACTCACCTAGGATGCCAGTCACAGGGCCAGGCAGGGGCAAGGTCAGCTTGATGTCCGTGTTCAGCCTGCACGATTTGTCGGGCAGACGGCATGGGCGCCTGAGACCTTGCTAACAGCTACCCCCTGCCAGCCATGGAGATAGGGGTGCCAATTCTTGCTTGAAACGCGACCGTGTAGCTTCTTTTGCTCATGTCACTATGTCCATCCATCCCTGCGCAGGCACTTTACCACCTCAGGTCATGATGTTCAACTTCAGAATCCCAGACGAAGCCGCCCACACCCTTACCCATACGGCTCTCACCAGGTGTAGGGGGCTGCCCACGCCTCCTCCAGATGCAGCTGTGCCTGCTCATACCCTGACACCTGGTACACGGTCGCCTGCATCCTCGGAGTGGTCACCTGGCACCCGGTCACCTGCCCTCCCTCCGACAGCACTGCAGCATATGTACATGAGAGTCACATTCGCTACTCCATGCCAATCGACTGGCACAGAAGTGAGATCTGTGCGCTTACTGCCTACTACCTGACTACCACAATCGAAAGTATGCTGCCAAGACAGGTGAAAAGGCCTTGGGGAGGTCAGGTTGTTCAGATGCCTTCCTGCAGCATGAAATGAAAGGCTGGAAACCAGCAGGAGAGCCAGAAAGGAGCACGCCCAGCCTTACCAGCAGTGACCATCATCTCAGCCAGCTCCATGGAAGGGTTCGCGGCAGAAAGCAGCACAATCTTGGTTGGAGATTGAACCGGCATGGACGTGACTGCAGCACAGAGGTACCTCTTGTCAAGAAGCATGTGGACGTTCCCACGTAAGGCGCGAGGACCTGAGGACCCCCTCGCCATGGACCAGTGCAGCCATGGCCACCTGGGAAAGATGAGCTGTACAACAACAGCAGCACCTGGAGCCCTACTGCTTGTAGCCATGACCTGACGACTGGGCCAGCAAGCGCTGGCCTACGTGATCCATCCATGCTTGTTGAGTTGAGCACGTTGTTTTTTTTTGGACTCCATATCAGTCGTAAGACGCATAGCACCTACCCTGGACCCTGCTAGTGTTGGGCTGGATGGCAGGGAGAGCACACGCCACCATGTCGCCTGCAATGGGGGATCGGGGCAGCCATGTGTGCCTTGTGACAGTCCAGCATGATCCAGCACCACCTCGTGCACCTGGCACGGTGTCGGAGGCCGGCCTGCTTGAACGCTAGTGCAACAGGCGGGAGATTTGATTATGCTGTGTATGTATGCATGGCATGATGGCAGTGCACTGCATGCAGACACAAAGTCGGATGGTGTGTAATGCGGGTACAAATGTCCCAACATTCCTGACAAAGCTTGCATTGTACTGTGCTTCATGACTCTGCCAAACCCTAGAACACATGCACGCAGTACCTGAGTCAAGTTCAGGATTTTGGTCACCACACAACTCTCGCTCTGCCACCAGTCACCCGATTAGGGCGTGGTACTGACCGTTGGGCGCCATGAAGCGTACACTGCTCGTCCACGCATTTTCTTCCTTGGCCACCGTGGCTGCTCCAGCAAAGGTCACATCCACCTGGGGTCATCAAACACTGTGGGCCGACTCAGGAACGCGCGCGCAGAAAGCATGCAGGCGTTAGGGTTCATGGCGGCAAGGTGCAGTGAGTCGAGCTGACGGTCGCAAACCTTGCCATACATGCAATCCTGGACCCAAGGCAGGACCCTTCCGCTGCCACCCGGCCGTCACATGCATAGCCTCCAGCCGTGGCCTTGGTGCATGTAACTGTCAGGAGGAAGGTTTCACAGCCAGCTCACCTTCAACCCGTCTGCGGAGGACAGCAGGGTGAACTCTCCAACTTCGTCGAAGTGGAAGGACTTGCTATCAAAGCCGGTGATGAGAGGGTCGGACTGGGCACCGCCATTGACCTGAACCCAGGGTGTGGCACAAGAGGACTTTGTGAAGTGTTTTCCGCAGCGCAAGGGGCAGTGGGGGAGGGGGGTAGTGGGAGGGTGGGCGGGTGGGAGTGGTGAGGGCTGGGTGGTGGTGGTGGTGGGGTGGGGGGGACAAGCGTAGCCGCTGCTGGCGGCTGTAAGGAAACAGTGAATACTGCTGCAGATGGTATGGAAGGCTCGACAGATAGTGCCTAAGACCACCGGGTCTCACAATGCAGGCCGCCGCCGGTGCACATGTAGGCTATGCAGCAGTGCTGCATGCTGCACATTTGGTGGGCCGACAGCAACCACACAAGCAGCAAAGAGCTGGTTGTCACACACAAGTATCAATGGCCCAAGCCGCAACATGGCAGTGTTAAGGTCCTACAGGCACCGGTGCTGGTGACTGCCGCAGATTATGGAAAGATGGTGAAGCCCTTCGCCCCACCTCACAGACTTCCGAAGGCTGACAGATGCCTGTCCGGCGGGGCCCACAGGCGCTGTCTTTGAGAATGAAGTCGGGGCCGTCCAGGGCGTAGCAGTAGTTGTACGTCCCAAAAGGACTGGAGATCAATGAACATGTACCTTGGTAGCCACAAACTTCGCAACCGGCCCCGATGTCCGGGCAA
The DNA here is from genome assembly GCA_001598975.1 of Parachlorella kessleri. NCBI lineage: Eukaryota > Viridiplantae > Chlorophyta > Trebouxiophyceae > Chlorellales > Chlorellaceae > Parachlorella > Parachlorella kessleri. The sequence goes on along the minus strand of BBXU01000700.1, from coordinate 15,713 downwards.
CTCTGCAGACACCACATGCAACCTATGTTAGTCATTACAGGCCATTCACAAACTTCTGGGCTTCCTCGCGGCACTCGGGCCACGCACACTGCAGAAGGCTCCAAACCACGTGCACTCGTGTACCGTGCGGGTGCGTAGAGTTCCATCTACTGCATAGCAACCGTGTCGCCGCTTGGTTCGCAGCTGCACTACTAGTGGCTATAGGCTATCCTCAGAGGCTGCCGAAGGCAGCACTTGCCTCTGTGAAGCAGCCATACTTTGTCTCCCCTCCTGAGTCTGTATACACTTTGCATTTACAAATGAACTCCCCGGGAGCGATATTCTCGGCCCCCACGTTGCTGGCATCACACTGTAGCAGGGGAGCAGAACGCAAGAGAAGCTGGAGAGCAGTGGAGGTTGGCATATTGAATTAAGGGTCCGAACCGGTAGAGAAGCCTGTCGCTTCACGAGTAAACTCCACCTGACTAGCACTGTGGTCCCAGCGAAAGACACCCAATCCAACAGCAGGAGGTTAACCAACTCAAACCAAATGTGGTGACAGTGCACATAATACCGGGACATGGGTGAGGTAATAAGATCTGCAGCAGGCAAATTGCTTGCCGGGTAGGTTGCTCCCTGACCCAAGCCAAAGTAACACTGGAAGGTGTTCCTATTGTTTAGCAGCGGAGGTACACTCACAACATCTGCAAGTGCTCCTGGCAGGAGGGCCAGCACCACGGTCAGAAAGCCAGCCAGCCAAAAGGTGCAGCCCCGAAGGGTCGTGGATCCTGCATCCACAGCCGTAAAAGGACAACCTGAGCAAGAGAAGGCCCTCTCCGTCGCTGAACGGAGACCCACAAGACCACATGGGAGCATGGCAAAGGAGCAATTGCATTGATGCCCGACACATAGCCGTGGCACGACAAAGTGCAGGCGCCGTTCGAAATGGGCAGGAATTGCTGCCCGTAACAGTCCCCAAAGTCCGATAAAAGACCACAGTCCTCGCCGCAAGCCTAGGCCATGACTGCCTTGCGAGCCATGCTGACAACGCATAGCGCTCAGACTGCCCCCGGCCAGGACAAAGGAGACGCTTACCTGCGGTCATCGTTGCGAAGATTGCAAGAGGTTCGACGGAAGGACGTGAAGGACTGTCATGACATGTCACTGATGGGTCAGCTCGGTACATCGTACAAGGGCGGGGGGAAGTCGTGATTAGGCATGATGCCCGGGCCGGCCCGCGCTCCGCTGCACAGGTGGTCTGTTCAGCTGTCGTCGTAGGGATCACATAACAACTACTTGCGCACGGCCGAAGACGGCAAGGGCGGCAAATAAGGCCAGGCTGCCGATTCAGGGTGGGGGTATTGCCACACAGCAGCAATACCAACATAGCCTGGGCAACTCAAAGCAAGCTGTGCCCACAGTACCCACTCAACTACAGAACCGTTCACCGTCTACGGCAGGACAGCTTGACTTCATTCGTGCAACCTGTGTAGAATCAAACCGAGGAACAATCTGCCAAGTACGGCATGCCCAAGATGGAAGCTGCGCTCTAAACAAGTGCGCAGCCCATTCCCCGGTCAGACTTGTAAGAAGACTTTCTCGTCTTCATGGTAAGGCTTGGACATTTATCAAAAAGCCCTATGCCACTCTTTAACCCCATGCCAAATAAACCCTGCCAGTCAAGTACGAACAAGTATACCACCCACACTTGCTGCCGTGCCCCTGCCCTGCCCCAGCCCCAGCAATACCTGTATGCAAGAATGCTTTCCAGGCTGGCAGGGCAGCATCCCACCACCGCCGGCCGCGCTCCTGCCCTAAGCCCAGTGCAGTTGCCACTAGGGGGCATGGCCTCCTGGCTGCTGTTGCCACCCTGCTCCTGCGCATTGCATGGCACGAAAGTCACAGGTCACAGTCTGCATCCTTCTTTCTGCAAGTTGCTGCTCCTCTGTGCCTCATGGCTGGCCACACTGTCAGGCCGAGCATTTGCTATGGCTGCTGCTGCGGCTGCTGCTGCGGCTGCTGCTGCTGATGTTCAGGCTGCCGTGCCTCCAGCGCTCCTTATGTTGGCATCAAGGCAGCACCTGGGAAAGCGCAGGCCTGAGGGTTCGCGAGGCCTTATTGCTACCTCAACCTGGTAACCGCATTTCTAAGTGTGCAGGCACCCTGGTTGGCTGCTGCACCACCGGCAGCAATAGCTTTGCCTAGGCTTTGCAAGGTCCCCCTACCTGCAGAGCGGTCAAGCGGCGCTGTTGTCTGGCCGGCCACTTGCTCCTGCCCTGGACGGTTTTTGCAGCGGCTCCGATGCCGCAACATGTGCAGCTGATCCAGAGTCGTAGCAGCGACTTCAAGGGGCCTGTCCTGCACAGTTGTGACCGCGGCGCTGCCCGTCATGTTTCCGCATTGGCTGGCACCACAGTGCAAAGCCCCACTGCGCCCAGTGGCTTGTGAGGCACTTGATTTGCCTACCCCGGCTTTCCTGCAACCCCCAAGCAGGACCAGGGGGCACAGCAAAACTTACAGGAATGTGGAGGTGACAAAGGGAAGCGAAGACACCACAGCGCCGAAGCAACCGACCCCTATATGCGTCCTTGGGACATGACATTGTCCCTCAACTCCCCCTGCTGCTGTGGCCTGCAACCCTGCATGCATACGCAGCTCTCTCCTAGGCACCCCCGGTCCTTGGTGTGTACTGGCACAATAGTACCTATTTCGCAATTCGCAACAGCCCTCTCAAGCATGCTCCAGCCACCCCTTAATCACACAGTCCTGCCGCTCATCACAGAACAGGACTCCTGGTCTTCTCACAGGCGGATCCAAGTTGCAGATGGCCACCTCGCACCATACCAGCTCCCTCAGCAAGCGATTCTCCAAGGGGAGCCCCCCTACTCCCACCACACGTTGCCTATCAAGTAGGGACCCGCGTTGGAGTCCGTCCGCCTCGCCTGCAGCATGAGAGTCCACAGGCAACAGTACAAGCTGTGATGGACCACGCCACCATCTTTCAACACAGCACAAACCCCATGCAGCGCATTGAAAGTCAGCAAACTCACTGGAAGAGTCCACACCCATCACCTATGCCAGGGTTCAGGGCTCAGTAGCCGCACAGCAAAGGGAACATCACAGCAACCTCGAGACAGGCACACCTGTGTACGCAATCACGTATCACAAGGAAAAGATAGATACCTTTAGATAGGTTCCCAGGCATGGGCCACATGGCATGCCAGCCACAATCCTCCTTGCCACCTTGCCTGCTTCATGCTGTCTTGAGTGTCCAGCAGGGCATTTCATATCGACTCCAGAAGCAAATCATGCAGGGCACCTTCTGTCGAGGGCAGTTGGAAGTGCCGACTGTAATTATACTGTGGTGCAACAAACACTGCTCCCAACCAACAAGCACGCTGGCGTCCTTTTAGCCTTCAGTCAACCTCGATGAGCCTTAACTTCGGTGAACAGAAGTGTGAAATTTTAAGCGTAAGGCCTGTTCACCCCTCGAAACTACTGTGACTTTCTGATACAACGACAGCATAGGCCTGTTCAAGGTCGGCTCCGTATAGCCCACCACTGGATGCACCAATATCTGCTGGTTCCCCACTTCAATGCTGCATCAGCAACCAAGCCCATAACGCAAAGGAGATGGCAGGACTGGCAAGCTAGAACACTTGCCCACACCAGCGCCTACCCAGCATTTAACCGAGCACCTCAATGCCTGCCCGCCGCCGCTTCTGCTTGCCCTTAACATGCCGCCTGCCCTGCCCCGTAGCTGCTTGTTGCTGCCTGTTGCTGCCCGCTACCTGCCTTTCCGTAGCTTCTGTGCTGCACAGGCCAGCCCCTGCCCCTGCTGTGACTATGGGCAGAGGCTCAGCTGCATATGGCATGCAACCTCCTTGCGCTGCTATGTGTTCATCAACATCGGCTGACAGCTCATCCTCAGAGTTATCGTCTGAGGAGCTGGAGCTGCTGCCTCCATCAAATCGCTCCACAGCCACCTGCAGGCAATCCAGGGCCATGTTACGAGCGGCAACCTTAGTAATCAACGCTCTCCACAACACTCCACTGCCTGCCCGCTTGCCTTCTATTTCGACAAAGGGATCCAAAGAAAAAACCCTAGCCTGCTGGCCAAGGTTGCTCCAGTGGTTGAACCCCAGTGACCAACACAGAAGGCACAAACCCGCAAGCTCACCCGTTGCTGTGTCAGGCTGCGCTCGGCTGCTGCTACAGCCCCCGGGTCCTTGAGGTCAAACAGGCCGCACGCCAAGTCGAGTTCTACATAAGAACAATCAGTGTCCCTGCAGAATGCCAAACAGTTGCGGTTCTAGCTGAACAGAAGACGCCAGAGGTAGGCAGAGCCGTACGCCTGATGGTGGAGAAGCGTTATGAATGCTTTGGGAAGGTCAGGGAAGCCTTCCGGGCCGCCTATCAATGCGCCTTTCACTTTCAGCACCGACCTACCTACCGTGCATCATCTATCTGTGGCTCCTTGACGTGCTGTAGCTGCTGGTTTGCACTTTGCATAGCCGGCAAGAATGTCTGCAGCCGACTGAGCAGTTCACTTGGAGCCGTTGGCGCGGTTATGTTTGGCCTGCTCCCGGCCCCCGGGTCCACCAAAAAGCGACGCTCTGCGCTAGCAAGATGCAGCAAGCTCTCATGAAGTGAGGGGAGCAAGGAGCAGACAAAGCATTATATTCCATAACACCCAGTGAACCATACTAGTTATTGCAAACCATGCAGCGCCAGACATACCAAAGGCTGCCGCAGATGGAACTTCCAGTTTCTCCCTCCGTGCAGCAGAGCCTGATTTTTCCATTATTGCTGCTATGAATTAGAAGTTCTTAATTAGAAGTTTTCAATTTCCAAGGTGCACAGGATGGAGTGCCGAGGCGTTTGTACTTCATTGCGCCCTGGCCGGTACATTATAGCTGAGGATGGCGAAAAAAATGCAACCTGGGTTGGCGAGTACCGTGCTGCTTACATTCAGGCTCCTGTTGCCACTCAAGATATGCACTGGGCATCTAAAGCCCTGTATACCTCAATAGCGTTGCAAGTGATCACTTGAGCAAGCTCACCCAGCCCTGGTGCTGCTGCCACCGGCTGCACCAGTAGGTTCCAGATACAACCCAAGGCACTGGGTAGCTCTCACGCAGGCACGGCAGTTTGGCCATGGGATCTCGAGCTTGGGGCAGTGCCACGGTTGGCACCAAGCCTATCCCAAGGTAAAGCTGCCTGTGTTAAACCCACAGCAGCAGCTTGGAAACAAATTCTGCCCTTCAACTGCTGCTCACAGACTTGCCACACCACCTGAGCGTCGGTACTACCTACATCTTGCAGAACAAGCTTGTTGCGGGCGGCACCGAGCGGAGCACCAGCCTTCAGCAGCGGCCCTTTGCCGGCACAGCCTTGGCGGCACGGTGCTCGCAGGCGTGTCTGCCTTGCAGCTGCGGCACCTGTCACAGCCCAGCCGACAGGAAACCGGCCCGCACCTGGCGCCTCGCCACAGCATGGTCAGGCACCCACTGACATAGAGTATGACGCAGTCATTATCGGCAGCGGCATGGGCGGCCTGGCGACAGCCGCGCGCATGGCGGCCAAGGGCGCTAAAGTTCTGGTGCTGGAGAAGTGAGTGTTGTGGTGCTGCGCCACTCAAATTGCTCAAGTTCGAGTGCAGTTGGACAGCCTTGCTCCACAGGGTCCCCCCTCGGGATCCCCGGGACCCCCCACTGTGGGAAGGTTGGCGGTCTCCGCCCCTCTTTCTGACTAGGGGTCACCCAGCTTGTGAAAAACAACCCTAGTTCACCGCATGCTGCAGGTATATCATCCCTGGCGGCAGCGCTGGGCACTATGAGCGGGAGGGCTTCACCTTTGATGTGGGGAGCTCTATGATGTTTGGCATGGGCCACAGTGGCACCACAAACCTCATAACCCGGGCATTAGCCTCTGTTGGCAAGCAGCTGGAGACATACCCGGACCCAACGCAGATCCACTACCACCTGCCAGCTTCCAAGGCGCACCCGCAGGTGCGATGAGTTGTACGGGTTGAGATTTACACCTGCAAGGGCAGCTTGCTAAAGGGAGACTTAGTACAAACTGAAGCTCAGTGCGACACCTCTCCTGGAAAGCAAGCTGGCGTGCTGCATCTTGAGGGCATGCTGTGGGCACGATGGCATGTAGCCGGCAGGCGAGCCCCATACAGCGCCGCCTGTCCATCTAGGATGCGATGCAGGTCACCTACCGCATGATCCATGCCTGCAGAAGCCTGCTGCACGTGCACATCAAAAACAGCATGTCCCTTCGTGGAGGCAGGTTGGCCTGCAGGTGGCGCGGCGGGTGCATACCGTGAAGTGTCTTCGCTGGGTGTTACTGCCGAGAACTGCAGGGCCTGGAAGTGAAGGTGTGGAGGGATTATGAGCGGTTCATTGCGGACCTGGTGTCGCTGTTTCCACACGAGGCGGCCGGCATCCGCAAATTCTACGGCGAGTGCTGGCGCGTGTTCAACGCCCTGAACACCTTGGAGCTCAAATCCTTGGAGGAGCCGCGGTGAGGCTTGGCGTGTCATTTGGAGACAAAACATGGTTACCACACTGTCAGAGCGCTATACTAAATCTTGCTTGCGGACAAATACGTAGTTCCAGGGTTGGTTCCTGTTCCTGTACGAAAAGGAGTACTTCTAGTAAGGCGGGGGGCCAGTGTGGGCCCTCAGGGAGGGGAGTTGCTCTGCTTGTCAGTCCAAACAATGCCGCCAGGGAAAAGTGGTGAAAGCAGGCCCTTCCTTGCTATCTGATGCGGCGCCGCCTGCTTCACCGGAATGCTTCACTGCAGCGGGTTTTGCTAAGACGTGCTAGAACTGAACCCAGCTGCTGCGGCAGGTACCGCCTTGCAGCGGCTGGTGGGCCTGTTGTGCAGTGTTGTGCCACAAAGGACAAGGGGGCTTCAGGAGGGCAAAGATATGGCGGGCCTGCTGACTTGCAGGTACCTGCTTGGAGAGTTTGTTAAGCACCCAGTGGCATGCCTGACGCTGGCGTCCTTCCTTGCCACCAACACCGGGGATGTGGCGCGACGCTATATCAAGGTATCTAGCCTGGGGTAGAAGAGACGCAGCGGCCAGCCGTTGCTGCAGCACAGGCGCATGCATTGATGCAGGGTTTCACACACTGGATAAGTGGTGTTGGGGCTCCTTCTGAGGGCCTTGAGGAGGAGCACGCAGCCCAGCCCAGCTCTGGCCTTCCAACCCCTGGTTGTGCCCCCCTTTGGGGACAGCCTAAGATGTGCGGAAAAGTCGTCCATGCCTGCTGCCGTGACCCTTTGTCTGCTGCATGCCCTGCAGGACCCTGAGCTGCTGAACCTGATAGATATTGAGTGCTACTGCTGGAGCACCGTGCGGGCCGACGACACCCCCTTGATCAACGCGGGCATGGTCTTCTGCGACCGGCACTATGGCGGCATTAACTACCCTAAGGTCGGTAGGGCATATTTTTGAATAAAAGTGGCTACTTTCGCCTGTTTTAAATACCTTAGGAGCACGATGGCGTTGGTGAAAGGAATTTGCAGCTGTGTGGGTAGTACATACTGAGGATCAACTGGCCACAGAGTTTGGGACGTCAAGGCGGCGCTGCCAGGGTGGCAGTACAACTCTGTTAGACTGTTTAGGGGTTATTTTCTGGCAAATGTCACCCTGCTTGGTCCTCTTGCTTGCTTGTGGGGAAGAGCTGGGGAGCGTAATGGTTTATCAGGCTGGCGACCGCCATGCCAACAACAGAAGGCGATGCGGTATCGGAACAGTGACCCCAAATCAGTACAAGATTGAACAGTGGGAAGGTGTACCCTGCCACAAGACTATCATGACTAAAGCAACGTGAGGTGACACAGGCGGGTGCGCACCATGTGCAGGGCGGTGTGGGAGCTATACCAGAGGCGATGGTGGAAGGCCTTTTGGAGCACGGGGGCCGCATCGAGTACAAGGCTAATGTTCGGCAGATTGTGGTTGAAGGCAGCGGGGATGACGCCAAGGCTGTTGGAGTACGGCTGTCAGATGGCCGTGTGTACAGGTGCTGATGCTCGTGGGGTCGGTCTCTGCGGGTGTCTGCGGGGCATGGGAGTAATGTGGGAAGTTCGGCACCATGGGGTTCTAGTTTTGATGGTGCTGTGTTGTGTGGCGGGTTGGGGGTGAGGGCGGGGGCGGGGCTTTGCTTTGTGGGAAGGTGTGTACTGCCCATAGGAAGGTGTGTACTGCCCTCAAGTTGTCTTCTGCCTCCCAACTCACCCCAAGCTTGCAAGACAGACAAATTTGCTCGGCTTAGGCCAAGCATCAGTCAGGCAGGGCAGGGATGCAGCAACAGGAAATGCGCAAGGGTACCCCGCTGCCATGTGGAGCCTTAGTCGTCGCAAGGCAGGCGGGCATGAGGGCTGTTGTCGCTGGATCCTACAGGGGCAAGTCCATTATCTCCAACGCCACACGGTGGGACACCTTCGAGGGCATGGTGGGCGAGGACAGCCTCCCCGAGTCTGGTGAGTCTAGCGCTAGGCAGTCTCGTCCGGCGTGTTGGCACTGGAAGTTGAGCGCCCAGGCGCCGGCCAGGCTGTCTGTTTACTGAGACGGCCGACTCAATCTAGTTATGCCCGGTGCTGGCATGGTGTTGCTGGTTGGCCCAGGAGGTAAGCAGTTGGTTGTTCTGGGATGAGCGCCTCGTCAGCCGGCACTGCCGGCTTGCTGCTTGCAGAGCAGTGGCAGCAGTGGCAGCGGCACACCCACCCTGCCTGTGCACGTGCAAGCTCTGGCTCCTGCTTGACCCCCCTTTGCTTGCAGAGAAGCGGTTCCGGCAGCGGTACACCAAGGCGCCCAGCTTCCTGTCCATGCACCTGGGCATCAAGGCCGATGTGCTGCCCACGGACTGTGACTGCCACCACATCATTGTAGAGGTGGGCCGGCCGGCAGGGTGGACAAAGCAAGGAGGATGTTGCATCCAGCCCTGCCAGTACTGTGGAACTCTATCTCCACTCTAGTCGCACTCCCTGCCACCCTTATTAAGAGCAAGGAGGGACGCATGGAAGGCTACCCCAGCTGGCAGTGGGATGGGGCGTGGTGCCAAAGGCACTCAACTTCAATGTGATGCTGGGCCGCCGGGCCACAAGCTTACAGTGGCTTACAAAGCCTTGGTGCAAGGAAGGCCCCGGGTTTGCTGTGTCCAACAGAAGGGAGGGAGGTTGGCTGTCGCTGGGCTCCAAGGCGTGTGCAAAGGCGGGGTGCTGCATGCTCTGCAATGCGCAGTGGGGGCTAACTGCCATTAAAGCAAGCAATATGTTTCAGCTCTCTGCTTCGCCTTCAGATTGTCACATCTGGTCCACTGCAGGACTGGGACAAGATGATGGAGCCGCTGGGCACGCTCTTTGTCAGCATCCCCTCACTGCTGGACCCCAGCCTGTGCCCTGACGGCACTCATGTGTTCCATGCCTTTGCGCCCGACTGGGTGGACACATGGCAAGCGAATAGACAGGGCTGGTCGGGGTGTAGGGGATGGGACGGTTCATCAGCGACCTTGAAGTGGTTGCAGTAGCTATGCATTGCCAGACCAGCCTCTGCTCAGCAGGTTGCCCATCGAAATAGGGAGTGCCGGGGGGCGGTAAGGAGGCATTTGCTACTCCCCGGCCTTCCCTGCCATGAAGTGCTCAATAGGGCATTCAGGAGCAGGAGTCACCTCAAGGAACTCTGTTATCTGGCACAGCGCAGCACCCATACCCGTCTTATTGCTTGGCTTCAAGCAAGCAAAGGCAGCCTTCAGTCAGCCAGCTTTGCGATGTTGTGTGACTCGCTCGGATTTAACGAGCACGACCTCCACAGCATGTGATACTTTCGCCTGGTGGGTGGCTGCCTGCTGCAGGAGCGGGCTGGAACCCCAGGAGTACGAGCGGAAGAAGGAGGAGGTGGCCGACGCCTTTGTGGCGCGCCTAGAGAAGTACTTCCCTGGCCTCCAGGCATCTATTGTCTTCAGGTGGGATCCGGAGTGTAGGGAACAGCGAACGGTTGCGCCCCTAGGCGAAGCTTTGGCTGGGGTCAGCAGGACTGTGTTGGCATAATAACATAAATCCAGCCCTGTCAGTTACGTCCAGTCAAGTCCAGCCCAGCTCTACTCCCTGTTCGCACTACCTGCCACCCATACTAATAACCTGACCCCTGTCATTGCCGTGGCACATGGATGCAGTCCAGGTCACCTGGACTTTCACACTAGAATCTTATAACAGGGGTTTGGATGCTGTCCCGGCGTTTTCGTGGTACCGAACCTCAGCTGGTTGCAAGCTGGCTGGCTAAGACTGCGTTCCTGGCAGTCACTCGGTTGTGAAGCCCGCCTTTATACCCGTTGTCAGTCATCGCTTGAATTCTCCTGCAAGTGGTCTGGCAAGTGATTTTCCCCGTGAAGCTCAACATGCACTTACATTGGCCTGCAGGGAAGTGGGCACCCCCCGCACGCATCGCCGCTTCCTCAACCGCGTGGACGGCACCTATGGCCCCATCCCCTCCCGCCGCCCGCTAGGCATGCTGGGCATGCCCTTCAACCGCACAGCAGTACATGGGCTGTACTGCGTGGGGGACTCCACCTTCCCTGGGCAGGGAGTGAATGCTGTGGTATTCTCCGGCTTTGGCTGTGCACACAGGTGGGTGGGTGGGGGTTGCAGACTTAGCAGCTGTAGTTTGTGCATATACAGTCAAGTGGGGGATGGTGTGGTATGGAGGGGTCGTTTTGCGTGCTGGGCTGGATTGGGAATGCTGAGGCATGAAGGCGCCACCGCCCCGGGGCTTCCTGCTGGGCAACTGGTGCGCTCGGCAGTATGCATCGAGCCTGTGCAGGGTTAGGGGCATGATGTGTGTATGACAGCCGCGTGTGGTTGCAGTGTTAGTGAGATCCACAATGGCAGGAATGGCAGGACTGCACAGAATCGCGCAGTATGTTGGTTGGCCCCCCGGCTTTTGCTCGCTTCATGCCACATGACCTTGCGCCTTCTGACATCGGACAAGATATACTGTGCTGCTGCCTCCTACTTGCAGGGTGTTATGTGATCTGGGCATGGAACCTAGGCTACCTGGTGTTGATGAGGCATACAATGCCTTGCTTTCCAAGGTTCGGGATTCCGCATGAAGCAAGTGAGAGAGCTCTGTGATACTTGGTAAGACACTGTGGCAAAGTATGGTGTGTTGTTTCCTTGGCGGGCACAACACGTCGATGCTGTCCAACGAGATTTCGATTGAAATTTTTGGTGTGAATGTGCGCATGAGCGTGGGAGGTGCTTAGTGTGGTACTTGATGCCGGCACGTCAACTAGCTAGCAGGATTTTGATGCTACCGCTGTCTTGTTGATGTCCGAGGGGTTCTCAGCCCAGCTACATCCACCCGTCTCTCATTGGACTCTTGCTGGGTGAGAACTGGCAATTCTCCTGTCAACTTGCCTCTATATTTTTTTGGCGGCGGGCCGCCGCCGCCACGTGTGCACGTGCTCACGCAACGATAAGTTGCAGCCAGTTGTCACCCCGGTTCTGAGGACTTCACATTACAGAGAGTTAATATTTACCACCTACTTGTGGAAAATGCCAGGCTCACGGTCTGCCCTGTCGTCAGCTATATCAGCCCTAGGAGCATGCGGGCCTCCAAAGACTGCAGCAACAAAGCCGTCGCGTACGCAACTGGAGCTTGATCCCCTTGCCATGCCGTATCTGGCTCAGCCATGTGATACAACAACACAAGATGGGCTGTCGACACCCTTGCACGAGATGAAGCTTCAGAGTCTGCCACCCTTAACTCCCACAGCCAACCGAGCCCTGGTAAACAAGGTGCATCGAGAGCTTAAACCGATAGTACTATTATATCGGGTGCAAGAACTCACAGACAGGCTGCATCAGGCAGCTGTGATCCACGTGCATGCATCTAGCTAGGGTGTGCCATCAGCTATCGCGGTTTTAGGTAGGGTTTTGAAGCTAGCGCTTCTGTGCGACCTCGGTCAACCTCTGGTGCAGGCTGATTACGATCTTGGGAGGAGAATTGATAGTGAAGTGCTCCCTTCCTCCACAGTAAGTGGCCCTACTCACTGCTGACTGGCACGCTGGCCCTGGCGGTCTCTAGTCCAACATTTCATTTGTCAGGACAAGCACACGATCCATCACCGTTTGCTCCATTGGGAACTGGTGGGGCCCAGACCCTGAGCCAATTCCTCGGAGTATGGAACTTGCTTCTACCTTGTGCACACTGGTGGTCGGGCTCCGAAGCCCCCATAACTCACTAGCTGCTCATTGTTCGCTGCCTCCCACAGGCCAACCCCGCCCGCAACTTCATCACAGAAGCGGTGCTGGGCTCTCTGCCGCGGCCGCTGTCAGTCAAAGAGCGGGCCAGCGTGTCCGCCAGCATCCCACTGTCCTCAACCATCACCAAGCTAAGCACGCTGCCCTCCGATAAGGTGCTCAGCCGCACAGCCGAGGGGCAGCGGCTGCGGCGGCGGTGCCTGCGGGGCGCTGTGCTGGTCTTTGTGACAGCGGGCTACTCAGGTAGGCAAACAAGCAGGGTGCGAAAGCCAAGTTGAGGTGACCTCCCCACACAGCCCGACATGCATGCGATTCTCAAGTTACAGTGCGCTGCCGGCTTAGCCATAGCTCCTCAGCTCTCCCCCTGTGGGAGGGTGGCACTTGGTACTATACTTCAACCCGACCATGTCTGCAACTAGCAGCCAGCCACGGTGAACAGCAACCGTCCACAAGGGGACTGGCCGTGATTTAATGAGTGAACGATATTGGGGGCTGCGTTGCAGGCAAGCGGTTTGTGTATGAGAAGGCCAAGGAGCTGGGAGTCCGGGTAGTCATCATTGACGGGCCTGACTCATGGAGCCAGGTAGGATGATTTCATAATATGTGCAGCGCCTTCTGCAGGTTCCAGGGCTGCCACTACGGAATCAAGGCTGTGTAGCAACAAACAAGCCTGAGAACCATTTGCAATCAGCAATTGCATTGCAACTCTGCCCTGGGATGCACCTCTGTCAGGTCTCGCTGCACGCTGCCAAACATGGGACACTCCAGGTGTCATGGTGTCATGGGTGGATAGCAGAAGCGGCTGGCTGGGACTGGGAGTGAGTGCTGCTGTGCCTGCTGTACATGCAGGTGCTAGTAGAGGAGGGTGTGGCGGAGAAGTTCATTGGGCTGGACATGTCAGACGCGGAGAGCGTGTTCCAGCGCTGCCTAGACTCCATCAACACAGTTCGGGAGGTGGGTGATGCGCTGCAAGCCTGCGTGATGAGCTCATCCCACCTTCAGCAGTTGGCATTCCAGGCCTGCCTTGGCACCATTAATAGAGAAGGAGGTGGGCGGTCAGTGGGCTACAAGCAGCACACGAAGGTGCCTGGTTTAGTCTCTGTTGGTCACATGCTCTGGCAGCTGCCTAGGCTACTCTGCTTGGAAAGGCAGCCCTATCACTGCTCTGTACCTACACCTTGGGGCCCCAGTCAGGCAGCTTGTATGGCCGGCAGTGTAGGAGTCCTTACCCAGCCACCGGGTGCCGCGCGGTTGCAGGAGCTGGGGACGGTGGACGGGGTGCTGTCTTTCTGCGAGATGGCCCAGCCGCTGGTGGCACGCCTGGCCGAGCACCTGGGGCTCCCTGCCAACTCGCCAGAGGTACAGCAGCCTGCTTGTCCCTGTGACTGGCGCAGTCTTGCACGTTGGCGCAAACACAGTGGGTGTGGCTGGTCCCACAAGAGAGGAGCGGGGTAGACCGGGGGCAACTGCTTCATCCTGCGTCTGGTGTGCGGTTCATGCCGGAGCTGCGAACTTGTCACCGCGCCTGTGCATGCACGACTCGTTTGCCGAGCGCCTCTATGCTGGTATGCCTGCATGCTGTCTTCCACCGTGGCTTTGCAAGCTGTGAGGGCGCCTGTTCATGGCAGGGCAGCTGCTGTGTACAGGCCGTGGATGCTGCGCGGGACAAGCACTCCACACGCAGCCGCATGGTAGCGGCAGGGCTGCCCACGCCACGCAACTTCCTCATTACACAGCGCAGCCAACTCCAAGAGGTACAGCATCTCCCATGTACCCACTAAGATATGTTGTCGGTGCCTAAGGCTGGTAAGCTTGAAGGGTATGCTTGCAAACTTCTTTTGGCGGTATATGGCCACAGCGCCAAAGGCCTGAAATGCATTTATGCAGGCGGCAGCGCTGGTGGGCTTCCCCGCAGTGATCAAGCCCATCTATGGTGCCGCCTCAATTGGTGTGGTGCGGGTGGACGACTTTGAGCACCTAAAGGTGAGGGCATTGCAGGGCCCCACCCCAGCTGAGCTCGGCTTTTGTAAGGGGCAGATGCATCAAGGGCGGCGGGAATGTATTTACCTGCAGGTAGGGCTCTTTTCAGGGTGCTTGATGGTCTTGGCGCCCGCCTGCCCCACTGTGTGGCGTACAACTCTGTTCCGCAGGGTTCTGGGAGTCATGCTTGGATGCTTCGTAAATGCAGTGCAGCGTAAAGCCTGCAAAAATCTGCAGTCAGCAGCATGCTGGGATGGCATCCCTTTATGCCTTGCGTATGCTGGGGTGTGCAATCCGTACCATAGCATGCTAAGCTGGCATTGCCTGTGCGCCTTGCAGCGCGCATACACCAGGGTGTGCAAAGACCTGGCGGCAGCCAGGGTGGTGGCGGGGGCGCTGCTGGAGGGGGAGGTGGACGAAGAGGAGGAGCAGCAGCTATGCGAGCACCGGGTGGGTGGGTGGGTGCTGCCGGCGGTACATGTCCTAGTGGTGGCCCTCATTATGGGGAGCAAGCTGGGGCGCCTGGGGGACAGCAGACCCTTGGGTGCCTACACGGATGACACGACTGCTAGGGGAGCCAAGGGTTTGTGTCATCCAAAGTATAAGAAAAGATGCAACGACAGCTTACGTCGACTGTCGTGGGTTTTGCCGTAGTCTTGTGGGAAGTAGGGTGATGACAGGCTCCTGTCTGCAGGGCAATGCCAGCAGCTGGATTCAGACGACCATCATGATGGAGGAGTACCTTGACGGGCCGGAGGTGGATGTGGACCTGATCTTCTCAGAAGGGCAGCCGGTGAGCATGGCAGATCATGCACAGCAACGCACAGCGCAGCACAGCACATGGACGCAGCAGAGTAAAACTTTAATTAAAGGGAAATGACGGAGTAGAGGCGCTTCTGGTCAGTATGAGTTAGGCAGCCGCGTGTCCGGATTACCAGCCCTCAGTGGCACCCAGCGCTCCTGGTGCAGGCAGGAGTTGGAATTTGACCTAATTTCTTTATAAAGTCTGCAGGTGTATGGAGCCGTCAACGACAACTGGCCGACTGTAGAGCCCTATTTCAATGAGACGGGGAGCAATGGGCCCTCAGTCCTGCCGATGGACCAGCAAAGGGAGCTGGCGGACCTAGCAGTGAAAACAGTCAAGACGTTGGGCTTCACACTGGTGGGTGTGCATCAAGGAGCAGGGCACAAAGCTGCGTGCCCGCATGCTGCCAGCATGCAGTGCATGCCACCGTGGCTAGGGGGTCATATGGATAGGTAGCAGAAACATGGCATTACGGCTAGCAAGGGATGGCCGGTTCAGCGGTGGAAGGCCAAGAAACTCGTCGTTGTCATCACCATCATCATCATCATCTGCAGCAGCAGCAGCAGCAGCAGCAGCAGCAGCAGCAGCAGCAGCAGCAGCAGCAGCAGCAGCAGCAGCAGCAGCAGCAGCAGCAGCAGCAGCAGCAGCAGCAGCAGCAGCAGCAGCAGCAGCG
>BBXU01000699.1:0-46725 GCA_001598975.1 Parachlorella kessleri | reverse complement strand
CATCATCATCATCAGTCAGCAGCAGCAGCAGCAGCAGCAGCAGCAGCAGCAGCAGCAGCAGCAGCAGCAGCAGCAGCAGCAGCAGCAGCAGCAGCAGCAGCAGCAGCAGCAGCAGCAGCAGCAGCAGCAGCAGCAGCAGCGGGAATAGTGGTGTCACATGGCCCCCTTTCCCCGCAGGGTGTATTTCATGTGGAGCTCAAGTACAGCAGCCGGGGAGCGCGGCTGATCGAAGTCAACTGCCGCATGGGCGGCGGCGTGGTGCGCAACATGAACCTGCTGGTGTGGGGCGTGGACATGGCGGAGGAGCAGCTGCTGTGCTCCGCAGGTCGGCAGCAGCCAGCTGCTCATCTTGCAAGGGCTGCTCTAGTACTTGTGTGGTTGTTCCAGGATTGAAGGCCTTGTTGTATGTCATAACCCTGTCGCCAGCTGTTGTAGCCGGTCCATGCCTGCAAGCACGCCGGTCAGCTCAACAGGCTCAACTGCCTTAAGGCTTGTAGCAAGAAATGGGAGCTGCGGCATGCAACCTACAGGGACAGGTCAGCTAGTTGCGAGGACAGCTGTGCTCCAATATCATAGCCGCCCCACCTGCCCGCCCAAGTGCTTGCAGGCATCCCCTCGCGGCCCCAGGTTGCTGCCAAGCCGCTGCTGAATGTGGCAGAGTACCTAGTTAACGCCATGCACACCGGCATCCTGCGCGACACACACTTCCTAGACAAGTACCTGGGCCAGCCCGACATCATCTACGCCAGGGCCATGGTGGAGCCGGGGTCAAAGGTCAGCGGGTGACTGCTGGCTGTCAGACCTGGTGCATTGCACCCGTTGGTGCCTGCTTCTTGCTTGTTTGTGCCCCTGGCGTGCTTCTGGGGTGCCAGAGTCAGGGCTGTAAGGTTGGAACTTGGACCAGCCGGCTGTCTTGAGGACCTGGGCAGTGTTGCCTGCCCGTCCACCAAAGATTATCGCACGCAGTTCATGTCTTCTGCGGTGGTCAACAAAGCCCTGAGCTGCCTTCTGCAGGTGGTATGTGCACAGGATGGGCTGCCTACCTGGGTTTGCCAGGTGCTGGTCACGAGACCTACTGTGGAAGAAGCCATGCAGGTGGGCAAACCTACGTTTGGGGGTAGTGCAGGCCAAGCACAGTGCGTCCTTTTTTGTGTGCTGTACTGGCAGGTAGCACGATCTGTTGCCGTCCTAGAGCTGGTTTGGTGTCCGGCTCAACTTGGGTCCCCTCCTGGCAGCTCAGCTGTGCAGACTGAGCCGCGCAGATGCCCCACTGGATGATGTGCACCCTCCCCTTGCAGCTTGTCACTGACATAGAGGCTGAGATACAGACGAACATGCCTATCGACCCGCTTCCCAAGCACTAGCAGTTCAATGCTGGAGGCAGCACTTGGCAGGCCCTGGGTGACGATGGGAAGTAAGGCGTGCTTGTAGCTGTGCACTTGTGAGGCATATTGATCTGCACTGATTGTTGTCCTCGCTCTGGTTATATACAGTTTTTCTGCAGGGAGCCTTCATTTTTCATTCCGGACCAGTGAACTTGTCCACAATGTCAGTGAGCGCGACTGATGATAACTTATCTCAATAAGTGCCCAACAGCCATCACATTCATTGTGGGTCATTTGCCAACGTACGTAAGCAGTTTTCTGTCAACGTATTTTTGACGCCTCTCTTATCCACATACATAGTGGCACCCCATGTTACCCTTAGGCTGAACTTGTGGTGCGGCAGGCTAACTGCAATGAAGAATAACTCTGTTCCTGTTCTGCTGACATGGCACACTTGATGACACTGACGAGCCAGGCTTCATTGATCGATGCTGATCACATCTTCACAACTATGCTGTGGGCTGTATGTTTTGCAGTCAAGCTTGCAACCTCATTTGGGCGATACTGGTTTGCTTGGGTGTGTTCTGACCTAAGGCACCTCAGGCGAGGTAGGGTTTACTTTGTCGGGTCTGTAATTACAGTTCTCATCACCAGGCATCAGATAGAAATGCCACTTGCAATAGCCCTGGTCAGCAGCAGGGCCAGCAATAGATGCACGATTCTGGTTGTGCTTGTACACACCAGCAACCATCACCAGAGTTTTACCTGCTGTCATCCAGCTCCAGAATGAGGACCACCTGGGCTTCTCCCATGCTCTCCGTTTATTGCCCCATAGACGCACCCTTAGTACGCCCCAGATAAGAGGAGCTTGAACTCCACATAATCCACTGTGCCTGAGGCATCCTTGTCTGTCTCCTGGAGCAGGCGGTCAATATCCACTTTCAGCTCAAACTCCTGCAGGCCAGTACCGAGAAACTTTTTAAGCCATCAGCTAATCGACATTGAGATCCACTGGCTGAAGCTTTAACCAGAGCATCTGTGTGAACTTTCCGTCAGAATGACTACCGCTGAGAGACGGCCCTCCGGGCGTGGAGAGAATGCCCCAACCACTTGTTGTATCATGATCTGTCTCAGATCTGCACTGCAGCTTGCAGGCTGCTCGCCTATGCCACCTGCCTGTATGGTCCGTTTCAGCTTGTCCACAGACACCGTCCCAGATTTGTCATACTGCAACAGAACTGAAGCACGGTCTGCGTAGCCCAGCAGGATGTAGTCAGCAAAATGGAAGGAAGTTCTGCAGCAAGCCACAGTGCTCTTGCTTGACGTGCCTGACCGCCGAGGGCAACGAAGGCCTCCACCGTGTCTGCATCCTCAGCTCTGAGCAGCTGGTGCCTCTTCTGCTCCTCAATGAGTTTCTGAAACTCAGAAAACTCAATGCCACCGCTGCCATCAGTGTCTGCCTGCAGATGGCAGTGGAGAGGACACCATCGGACGAGGTGCATAGCTGTTGCTTCTGTGGCCCCTAGAACGGCAAAGTGAAAGCTGGGCAGCAGAGGTTGCAACGTTGCGGCGGCAACTCCCTAAGATGCCACCTTATTCATGATATTCCTAAGTTCAGCTTCCGAAGGGTCTAGGCCAAGGTTCTGCATGGCTGCGGCGATTTCCTTGGCGTCAATGACCCCACTGGCTGCAGCCATTACCAAGGCAGGTAACGATGATGTTTGTGGGAGTGGAGGTGCAAGGCTATGTCTTCAGACAGGCGCAGACACGATAGCTCACCATCCCGGTCGTACTGCAGGAAGGCATTCCGACAATCCTCCAAGTCCTGTGCTGAGAGCACCATCGTCACAGGCAGATGTCCGCGCAAAGACCGTGCAGCCTTCCCCAGCAGCCTTTGCTAGGTTCTGCTGACGAAAATATATATCCCAAGTGTTACAGCCCAGGAATTGAAGGACTGTCAGGGTCCACTGAATTACCTAAGGCACAGCGCGCAAGCGCCAAGTCGCCTTTTCGAGCCTCCTAGACGAGCAAGATGAGGTGTAAGTGCCCGTGCCCTCAGGCATGTATCCTGGCTCCCACATATCATTGCTTCGCCACAACACAATCTACCAGCGTGTGGCATTTGAACTGTAGCCAATCTTGAGCTCTTCCCAGGACACTAACCAGTTACCTTGTAGGCAGGGCATCCATGTGTCTGGCCAGACCCGAAGAGCAGCATGATAACTTGAGCTACCCTCCGTAGCCTGACAATTAACTGTACATTGAGCTGTCTGCTGGGCTCTTCTGTCCCAGAGTCGAGTGCAACTGCCAAGGTGACTCACAGTTTTTCAACACCGTTATTTGTTCTCTCTGCTCCTGGCCTCCTTGTTGAGCATGCTATCTGTGTTCAACGTTGTTCACTACAGGAGCCGTGCTCGACAGCTCCCGCAAGAGTCGAACCTGCGGACCTGGGGCTCATGGCAGGTGCTGCAGTAGGCCAGGTCTGTCGGAGAGAAGGACCAGCGGTGGTGGAAAGAGCTTACGATGAGACATGGCTGTAGGTAACCAACAGGTATGGCAGGCTGCCAGTCACTTCCCGGGCCATATCCTTCAAGGCCGCACAGGTGCCAGGTTTGCGATAGACCTGGTTAACCTCTCGGTGCTTCTGCTGGCTGCAACCCGAATAGGGATTGCTCTGCACTTGCATGTCAGGATGATGGGATTACACAAATAACGAGGCCGGTCCGAGCGACACAACTCTTTTGCAAGCTGCGGGCGTAACATGCTGCCCTGGGAGGAATGCAGAGTATGAGGGGGAGCAAACAGGCAGCAGGTGAGCATCAGATGCCCCAGCACCGGGTCCTGCAATATGTCCTCATATTACAATGTCGCCGGCTTCACTGTAAGTCGGGTCCAACACCACCCTCTCCCTCTTTCAGGGTGTCAGTACCCTATACGTCGTTTACAATGGCAGCCCGCCCGCTCGTGGCTGTCCAGGCTCTGGACGGGGAGTCCACCGAGCAGGCGAGGAGGCTACAGTTATCAGCTGTAGTGTTCATACATATCATGAGTACATGATGCATACATGGAGCAAGCAGCCGCACCTTGGCGCGCAGCCGATGGGACTGCCGCATGTCCTGACAGGAATGAGTGCTTGTGAGGCGTACTTATATTGCGTGCAGGTTCCCCTGCCCGCCGTGTTCACTGCCCCCATCCGCAACGATGTGGTGCGCAGCGTGCACACCAACATGGCCAAGAACGCCCGCCAGGCTTATGCTGTGAGCGCCAAGGCCGGCCACCAGACGGCTGCTGAGTCCTGGGGCACTGGCCGTGCCGTGTCCCGTATCCCCCGTGTGCCTGGTGGCGGCACCCACCGCGCAGGTAGGCCATCTCAGCCTTGTAGGGCCCTGCTGGGGACAGCGGAGCGTGTTGAGCAACACGGGGAGCGTGGCTGGACAGTTCAGAGCTGGAGACAGTAGGAGTAGCACAGCAGGGGACAGCTGACAGCAGACTGGGTAGTGGCTGAGCCACGGCTGATGGCTCGACACCTGTCAGTGGCTGGCTCCGGCAACAGCCCTCACAGCAGGGCAGCTGGATATCTGGAGGGAAGGAGCCGTGATGTGGATTAGGGAGACGGAGAAATCTTGACAAGCAGGAGAAATCCTGACAAGCAGCACAGCCATGGTGTAGCTGCTGTGAACCGCTGGAAGAGGGGTGTGGTTGGTGTTTCGTCTGCGCTTCACGGCATTAGCTGCGCTCTGCAGCTCTGGGAAGTGAGCATCATTTGTCGGCGGCGGGAAGGAGCTGCCTTACCACGGGGTAGGGTCGTATAAGCAACAGCAGTGCCTGCCGGCGCCTTTGTTCACCCCCCACCCCGTCACCCCGCCTGCAGGCCAGGCCGCGTTTGGCAACATGGTGCGCGGCGGCCACATGTTCGCCCCCAACAAGACCTGGCGCCGCTGGCACAGGAAGATCAACATCAAGCAGAAGCGCTATGCGGTGGTGTCCGCACTGGCCGCGTCTGCTCTGCCCGCGCTGGTGATGGCGCGCGGCCACCGCATTGAGGAGGTGGCCGAGGTGCCCCTGGTCATCGATGACAGCGCCGGTGAGCGAGAGAGCTCTTTTGTAGAAAGGGACGCTGGTGTTTGGTTGCCATGTGTGGGACGTGAGGGGGAGGGCTGAGACGACGGGTTGTGCTTGAATGCCAGTAAGGCGTGAGGCTTGGCTTGTTCACAACCGCTCTGCAATGCATCATGCTGCTGTTGTTGTTGGGGCGCAGCATCTGTTTGGGTTTGGTGCCCCTGTGCCGGCAGGGAGTGTTTGGGGAGTTTCGCTCCTCCTTATGTGCTGTTGGTACCCATCGCGTGAGTTTGCTAGCGATGAACAATGAGGGCGCGTTAGGCAGGGTTGCACAATGCACAGCCGCAGCAGCAAGATGGTGTTGGGAGCAGTGTGCGAGAATGGCCACCTTGCTTGATGGTTCTTGCCTCTCAAGTGGGCACCAGCATGAGCGATCCTTGCGGAGACTTGGGCACAGCAGCCAAATTAGCAGCCCCTGCGGCAAGGAGCACAGGGCAAGGCTGGCAGCTACAGGTGCAGCACGCTGGCTGGAGCCTCGGAGGAGGGGGAGAGCCAGCAAGGCAGCCGCTCAGCATGGCTACCGGAGGGGTTGAGGAGCAGGGTAGCTTGTCCGTACAGGCTCAGCCATTAGAATATGTAAGCGGAGGAGTGCATGTGTTGGGCGCGCAAGGAGCAAGCTGGGGGCTTCCACTGTTGTTGCAGAGGGCGTGACCAAGACCAAGAAGGCCGTGGAGGTCCTGAAGAAGATTGGTGCCTACACTGATGTGGAGAAGGCCAAGGTGGGGGTTTTGGGTGATTTCAAGAAATAACAAGAAAGAATTATCTGTCGGGTGTTTGGGCTGCAACATGGGCTAAGCTTGACCCAGCTTGCGGGGCCAGTTCATGGGCATGGTTGGCTGGTACCTGGTATAGGCTAGGGCAGTGATGTACTAGTGTGAGCTGGGTAGAGGCAGCCGCCGTCCCTGGAGCCATACTGTGTTGCTGGGCAAGTGTTAGCGCCACTATTATCAAGGCTAGCTTGCCACAGCCGTCCCAGGCAATCCCGGAGCCTGGCAATCACCCGTTCTCCTTGCCTCACCTGCGCATGTTGCCCCGCACAGGACTCGAAGAACCTGCGCCGCGGCAAGGGCAAGATGAGGAACCGGCGCTACGTGCAGCGCAAGGGCCCCCTGCTGGTCTATGGCAACGACTCTGGTGTGGCGCGCGCCTTCCGCAACCTTCCCGGCGTGGAGGTGGCCTCCGTGGACCGCCTCAACCTGCTGCAGCTGGCGCCAGGCGGCCACGTCGGCCGCTTCTGCATCTGGACCAAGTCCGCCTTCGAGAAGCTGGATGCCATCTTCGGTGAGTGGTGGCCCGCGGCAGGGGATGGGGCTGACTTTTCAGGTGAAGGCCAGGAGCGGCGTGAAGCAATGTGGCAAACTTTGGCGACGTGGCGCCTTGTGTTGAAGGCGGGATAGCTGAGAAATGGGGGGACGCAAGGCAGGACCCAGTGCTGAACTAGTGTCGGTGCGCTGGGGCGGCTGGCTAGTAGCGTGCTGCTGCCGACCTCCGTTGGGAGGTGTTGGTGAGGATTTGCAGGTGAAGGTTGCGCGTGGTGCTCGTGAGGACCTAGAGCGTACGCTTTTTTTCGCTGCTTAACTCTTGTCAGTCATTTGTATGTCACTTGTATGTGAAGGCCACCATGGCCAGCCCCTGGACCTGGGGCCTTGCAGCAGCAGCGGCTCGTTGATAGGGTGCAAGGTGCTCAGAAGGGGAGGGTGCAGGGAGGGGTCCTGAATAAGGCTGCGTCCGCAGTTCTTCCAAGGGGGAGCGGAGACTCCTGGTCTTGCCTTGTTAAGCTCGTCACCTTCGGTTTCCTCCTTTCCTGCTGTGTGCAGGCACCACCGAGGAGGCTTCCCAGGTGAAGAAGGGCTTCAAGCTGCCGCGCCCCATCATGACCAACGGCGACCTGGCGCGCCTGATCAACTCTGACGAGGTCCAGTCGGTGGTCAAGCCGCAGAAGGCCAACAGCAAGCACGCAGCCCTGAAGAAGAACCCGCTGCGCAACCTGGGGGCCCTGCTCAAGCTTAACCCCTATGCCAAGGCTGCCCGCCGCGCCGAGCTGCTGGGTGCTGCACAGAAGGCCAAGGCGCGCAAGCTGGAGCAGGCGCGCGCGGCGAAGAAGGATTCCAAGAAGGTGGGGAGTGGCATGGGGTGGTTGAAGTGTGGCTGGAGGAGGTTGACTTGTGGAGAGTCAGCTGGGAGTTATGACATCAGGGCGGGAGACACCCTGTCGCTGTAGCGCCGCAGCTGCTGCCGTGACGTGGGTGTCAGCCATGGAGATCGATTGGACAACACTGTAGCCATGCAGGGGGCAAGTATGGTGGTGAGTACGGGATATGCTCTTGGGGAGCTGGGCAGGGATGCCACCCCATGGTCAAACCAACATGGCTCCCAATATTGTGCTGCTTGGTAGCAACCCTTGCCTTTGGGTAGTGGCGGGTTGCCTGGCTTCTATGTCGGCTAGGCGCCGGGCTGAGCCGAGCTGCTGGCCCTGGCTGCAGATCGGCAAGGCCTTCTACAACACCATGATCACCGAGAGCGACTACGTGGGTGAGGACTACGAGGTCTTCTCCACCTGGCTGGGCACCACCCAGTAGGCGGCAGCTGCTGGCAGCTGAGCCTAGGTCTTTGCCGCTGCCGTCGGCTTGCAGCGGGGCTGCTGGCGACGGCGGCAGCAGGAGGAACAGAGTGATGTTGGGAGGCTCCCTGGCCGCCTTAGTGAGCTGCACCCCGGTCCCTATTTGCT
Source organism: Parachlorella kessleri (assembly GCA_001598975.1). Classification (NCBI taxonomy): domain Eukaryota; kingdom Viridiplantae; phylum Chlorophyta; class Trebouxiophyceae; order Chlorellales; family Chlorellaceae; genus Parachlorella; species Parachlorella kessleri. The sequence goes on along the minus strand of BBXU01000699.1, from coordinate 38,553 downwards.
GGGGTTGCTGTGGCGGAGCAGGGAGCGCCGTGCGGAGGCAGAGTCGGGGTGCTGTCTTTGCCTGCCGCGTGGCAGCTCGTGTCGCAGCAGTGGCAGTAGCGGTTGTGGTCTGGTGGGGCTAGGGGCTGGTAGGCCTGCTGGGGGCCCGCGCATGCGTGCACTGCTGCTGCTGCGCACAGACTGTGTAACACACTAAACCCGGGAAGCTCTTCAGCTGGACCCCAGCAAGGGTGCAGACACTCATGCCAGGAGCGGGGCAGGAACTGAACACTAAAGCCGCCAGACAGTCCAGATCGCAAATGCTGGGTGCCACGCCACTCCGAACCTGGTGGCAATTCTAGTACTGCTCCAGTTACCAGTTTCCTTCATGGCACGGGCTATATGAAGCATACCTGGCGTTAGCACTGACGAATCACAGCTATGCCTCCTCTGTGGGCGGCACCGGCAGCAAAGGGTAACTAACTTTGAGTCGGCCCTGTCAGTGTTCTGGTTGGACACCCCTTGTCACCATGCAGGTGAGTATGACTGTCACCTGCACCTAACAGTGCGCTATGGTTGGAAGGACTGCCACCATGTTTGACTAGCTATTAACGCCTGAGTAGATTGCGAAGTACTATGTTCAAGACATGAATCGTCCCGAGCCTTCTAGTCATGCTTTTTGCCTTGCGATAAGGGAAGGGCTTCAACGGAGTATCAAAGAATCGCATATTGCTTGTTTCTGGTCTTGGTGCTGGCTTTGAATCGTTTGGACTTCTCGCTTTTCTGCCTACCAAAGGCTCTTGCTGGAAGATTCTTGCAGGACTCCCCTGTCAGTGGCTTGGGTGGCATCTGCTGGGCAAGTTGTCACTGCTATGGGGGCGCTGTTATCGCAGCGGCAACATGCGGGGCTTTGTGTTGACCAGAAGAGGAGGGGTTTGGAAGGTAGTCTCAGAGGTAGGCAGCGCAGGAGTGCAGGGATAAACGATGTACGCATCGCATCGGCGCTCCTGCACTCTGCAGGGTGGGCTGTATAGCGGGGATTGGTCAGTGACTCCAGATATGCTGGGGTGTGAGTACACCTCGAACCCAAAACTGGGTTCAAATGATCCAGCCAAGATGGCTAGCAGCGCTCAGGCCCAGCACAAGGTGTCACTGCAGGTTCCCTTGTGCGGTTGCCACCACGGAGGCCTCACAGCCCTCTGGTGCTAGCCACTGCTGCACCAGGGCTGCCTCAGAGGCCAAAGCGGGTTACTATAATGGTGGAGCCATCGCCATTCACGTGAGCCGTCGGTGCCCACAGGGTGGCCTGCTGCCAACTTGCCCTGCCCTAAACTCTCTGCCTGCCAGCTTTGGGAAGCGCAGTGCAGTGATGGGATGTCCTGTGCTTGTCAGGCATTGACAAGGGCAGGGCAGCCACAGCCAAAGCTGCCTGGAGTGGGGCCTTGGTATGTTGGCAGGGCAGGCAGGTGAACGGCAGATCCTGACTGTCCGCATGGTCGTGCAGGTATGTTTGCGGCTACATGAACCGCTACCGCAACACCATCAAGTTCCTGACAGAAGCAGGCTGTGAAGTGCTAGTGGTCACCCCTGGCAAGGTGAGTGGGTACTCTCTGAAAGAGGAGCTCCACCCCCAGCCCCAGCTTGGGAGGGGCATGTACTGCATTGTCGCCAAGCAGGATGAGCAAGGCAACCCTTCCCCGGCACGTTGGCAGCAGCTGCTGCGCCGGGCGCCTGCTGAAACAGCGCTGTGTGTTTTGGCCGGGGGGCTGCAGGGCGTGTCCATGCCGGGCGCGGACTACTCTGCTGCTAGGGACCAGCCCAAAGAGTTCCATGGGGCCAAGGTTGTGGAGGCTTTCAGTGTGGGGCTGCCGTGGTACTGGGCCCTGCCGCTTAGCTTTGCGCTGTCTCCGAGAATCTACAAGGAGGTCAAGTGAGTGTGTACTGCGTCTTTGATGTCCTAAGACCACAGCGCCCCGTCACACTGGCACTGTGGCAATGAGTATGTGGATCAGCGAGACTGATTTGAGCGTTGCTTGTGGCGATGCTGTGACAGCCTTGGTATAAGAGTACCTTGCTATGCAGCAACGGCCATGGCTCCACGAGCTCTTCCCCAATGAAGGAACATCCAGCAGATGCTGAGAGAGTGCAAGCTGGGGAGGTCAGCTTTATGGCCTCTTTGCTGGATGACTCAGGAGCTCAGTAGTACGAAGGGTGATTGACGTTGTGGCAGGGCGCTGCTGAACGCACACATCATGTCTCATGGGGCCACGCTACCTGGTTGCTTGCAGGGCGTTCCAGCCGGATGTTATTCACTGCTCCAGCCCTGGTGTTATGTGGCTGGCGGCGCTCATCTACTCCCGCTTGCTGAAGAAGCCCCTGGTCTACTCCTACCATACACACGTCCCCGAGTACATGCCCAGGTATGTACCTTACTCTGACTACATGCATGTAGGACACCTGGGGGCCTGGGTGTGCTCGGGTGTTCCTTGGCAAATCGAGGCACCATCTGCACAGCCTGCTTGCCACTTGGCAGCCCCTTGGGTGGCCACACCGAGGGCTGTCTCACCCCTGGCCAGCGGTATTGGGAGCCTCCAACACCTCAGTGGCCTCAGCCGCGCGTCCCGCCAGCCTCACGCAGTCTGGGAGGAGTGGTGTGCCGGCTTTGCAGATACAACATGACGCTGTTCATCAAGGCCATGTGGAGCATCATTCGCTTCTTCCACAACGCGGCCCACCTCACGCTGGTCACCTCCACCATCATGCGCGAGGAGCTGGCGAGGTTTGGGGCGGCTGCTCTGCAGGCCATCGAGGTGCGGTGGTAGTAGCATGATGCCTAGCTGCAGCTCGCCTGGTTTTGTGTGTGTGGCCTGCAGCCTGTTTGGGGGCTTTTTGATGTTAGCTGTGGTGGTGTTGCATGCATGTGCATGGCAGTTCCCTTTCCCGCCAGGCACAGTGTCGGTATGAGGTTAAACTGCTTTGCTTAGGGAACTGAAGGTCGCCGGTTTGATCCCTGCCGCCCCGGACCTGAAGCCGGCCATTTTAGGTCAACCCTGTACTTCGTACTTGGCTTCAAAGGGGGAGTTTGCGACCCAAGTTGGTAATTAGAGATGTTGTGCCCCTAAATGGTTCTCCTTCACCTATCTACAGCGTCACGGTTGAGAGGGCGCCATAGGACAGGTTGCTAAAGAACGGAAATGGCGGCATACCAGTTATCCTTCTGCCCTACCTGATGCAGGTGTGGAAGAAAGGCGTGTGCTCTGACACCTTCCACCCGCGGTATCGCAGCCAGGCCATGCGGGAGCGGCTGTCTGGGGGCCACCCCGAGGCCCCCATCCTGCTGTCAGTGGGGCGCCTTGGCAATGAGAAGAATCTTAAGTTCCTCAAGGCAAGACGCTGCTTGGGGCCATCCCAAAAAATTAAAAAAGCCTCAGGAGCATACTTGCATCCAGCTCTGTTAGTACAGTCCGCCCCTACCTCTCTCTTCGCACTACCTGCCCCCTTACTAATATCCGCATAGATGTGCTGCCAGTCGTCGGGTTGCTTTGGCCTTGCCAGTACTGTGGCTTCCTGCCTAATTCCATTCAACGCTGCAGGCACTGGTGCTTTGCAGCTGTTCTGCTGCAGCTTGGCTCAAATTGCATTTATCCCCTAGGGACCTCCCCCCCCTGGCAGCAGTGCAACCTTCCCATCTCATGTCATATCGCGTCTGCGCCCTGCAGGAGATTCAGGAGCGGATCCCCAACGCTCGGCTGGCATTTGTGGGTGATGGCCCTGCCCGCCAGGAGCTACAGGACTACTTCCGCAGCACCAACACCGTGTTCATGGGCATGCTGCATGGGGAGGAGCTCAGCGCGGCCTATGCGTCAGCAGACGTGTTTGTGATGCCCTCCGAGAGCGAGACGCTAGGTGCGAGCAAGGGAGGAGCTGGTTAGTGGGAAGCTGCGAATGAGCAGCTGTGGAGTGGCCTTGATAGCGAGTGGCACTGGACGCATGATAGTCTGTTACACGCATCCAAGGCGCACTATGTACAGGTTGCTTAGCTGTGCCAGCTGCGGATGGCGTAGCGGTTGCAAGGTGCCCACCGTGCGCCCCCTCGCATGTCTCACACTCTCTGGCCGACTGGTACCCATGACTGTCCAGCTTGGTGTAGTTACTCTTTGTTTCGAGGACCTCCTGCCACTTGTTGCAGCACATGGCTTGGCAACCTTCCTCCCCTCCCATCTCTTGCCGCTGCAGGCTTTGTGGTATTGGAGTCCATGGCCGCGGGCGTGCCCGTTGTGGCCGTGAGGGCGGGAGGCATCCCGGACATTCTGCAGCGCGACGGGCAGACAGGGTTCCTGTACGAGCCTGGCGACGTGGAGGGAGCCACCCGGCTCGTGCAGCGGCTTATAAACGACAAAGCGCTCAGGTGCAGCAGGCTGGCTTCAGCTTGACTGCCGGCCGGCATGATGGGCTGCCTGAGGGCTCACCGCTGTCCTGCCTGGTCTGATGACATGAAACTGAATTTGAAAGGTTGACCCATGTGAAGCTGGCAGGAATGAATGCCCGAGTTGTCGTTGGTGCCAAGGCGGTGGGGAATGTGGGAGCAGCATGAATGAGGGCGGGGTTTCTGATATGCCAACATGCGCTTTTAGGACGGAAATGCGAGTCACAGGAAAGGGGTCAGACAGCAGTGTGGCGGGTGCCAGCGGCGTCAATACGTAGGCATGCGCCTTTGAAGACCAGACATTTCCACAAGGGAGTCTTCAGGCAGTTAGGATTGATTCATCCTGTGGCTGCTGCTGTTTGCAGGCAGCAAGTGGGAGAGGCAGGGCGTGAGGAGGTGTCCCTGTGGGACTGGCGGGCGGCAACGCACTACCTCCTACATTACCAGTACCCCAAAGCCATGGCAGCTGCCGCCGCCTACTATAGCCGAAAGCGAGTGCAACCAGCTGCCGAGCCGCAGGCGCCACAGGGCGGCATGGCAGTGTCACCCTCCCCGGCATAGTTTAATGTTCATGTCTTGCAAAGGGGGCAGGCCGTCTTTTGTGTGCGCCAAGCTCGATGTGTGTCGGGGTGCTGTCTATCCACAGAGCGTGGCGCAGTTGTGGCCTGCCCCACTGGAGTGTGCACTTGTGCCAGGACTGCTGTACATCATTGCTCTTTTGTTGCTCTCTTCCCACATTCAGCACTGATCTGCACAGCCTTTTGCCTATTACTGCCTTGGACCTTTTGCTCCCATCGCTTGGTATTTGCGGTCGAGTGCGTGCCTATTGTCGATATAGTTGATCACCATCTGCGAAATGATACACAGTTGGTCTGGGGTGTGCCTCAAGAGTTTGAATGATTTGGCTAGTGGTGTGTACTCCGCATCACAGCCCCACTGACTTTAACTTCTGGAAATGGTTGCGTGGGATAGCTGGGAGCGAACCGCTTGCATTCATCAGATACAAGATTCAGATACTTATAAAATCTGAATCTGCACCACCAGTCCCGCGGTGGGCGTAACTATTCCGTAACACCCCAGTGTGAACACCCTCAGTTGACATAAGCCAGCCTGACATCTTTATATAGGGAGATTACACGTTCCAGTCAGTACGTTCGTGCTGGTTGGTTCTCAGTCACTGGTGAGGTAAGGAACCGGAGCTTGGCCGGATAAGTTCGCAGCGTGCGTGAAACTAGTGATCCTAGGGCCCGTATTAAGAAGGAGCGTGCATACCACGAAGTGATCCGATTTGTTACTCACCGCAAAGCGTACAAGTTTGCCTGCACATCAGGCGTCCCTAGGGTTCACTTGTGAACCCAGACTGGCATAGGTACAGCAGTAAACCAAGGTCTATACTTACCGTGCCCTGCAGGACTGAAAAATACTTCTTATAGCTTCCATAGCTAGAGACAGCAAGATGCTAAGGCTAGCCGCCGGTGTACCAAGGCGGCTCATTGGCCGTGGCTCCCTCCCTGCTTTTGCCAACAGCTCTGCCCTACCAGCTGGCGTAGACAGTCTGTTGGCTAGCTCGCAGCACGTCAGCGCCGTCGACGTGGGTAACATTAACCTCCTCCCCGGCGCTGGGCTTGGGAGAGCGTCCCGGCCTACCGCCCACCTCTCGAGGTCGTTTGCTGCAGGAGGGGTAAGGACTGCTCAAGTTGTTTTTATAGAAAAACCTCGGGTTCCCAGTAGTAGACATTGCTTCCAGTGTGAAGGGACTGAGGCTTTGCATCAGGGCTGTGAGTGCTAGGTAGATATACCGTGCTGAGCATGGGGTGTGAAATCTCGTGGTTCATGCCGAGCTTTCGCAAAGGAACAAGGCACAAACCAAGATCCTGGTGGTGTTTTCCTCAGGAGCCGCACCGTGCTCATCAGGCCAGCCCAGAGGACAGCGCTGAGAGCAGGCCATCCCTCACAGTTCCCGCAGAAGGGGTGGGGCAGCCCTCAGCGGATGGCCAGATACAGCCCACCCCCGCTATGCATGAGAACTCCCAGGACCGTGACTACCTGTACGCGGGTTGCAGGCGGTTGCACTTGAGCTGGCAAATCATGAACTGAAGTGTTGGCTTGGCTTGCAGAAGCTGAGGAAGCGTTTCACAGGAACCCTATCTAGCTGTGGGTCCGTGCTCAACACCTTGAAAAGGACAGATGGCATGCTGTGCTATGCTGTGGGGTGCTCTGTCGCTGCAATCTGCCAGGCAGCCCCCTAGTCTCGCTGGGAGTGACACACTGGCAGGGTAGGGGACAAGAAGCCCTGCTGCTGCTGCTGCAGGCTGATGCACCCTGTCTACACCCAGGACTACCTGGTGACTGTCAAGCCAACCCACAAGCCTCGGGAGACGGTGAGGGGTATGTCACTATGACAAAACTTATGTGGTGGAGCGTCCATACCAGCCTCAACCCCAGGGCGGCACCCCATTTTCAGCACTGGCTGCCTGGACAGCTTTCCCTCCTGCCTTGTGGGATACGGCGTGAACCCCTCCTCATAGCAGCGTGGCCTGGCTGTGCTGCTCCAAGTATTTGATACAAGAGGTTCACAGATGAAGGTGGGAATGATAACATGGCGGCGGAAGGCTGAACTTAGTACTGCGGCCTGCTGTGCTCTGCTTGCTGCAGATGCGCGACAGGGTGGGGTTTGCGGCTGTGCAAGTGCTGCGTTGGTGCTTCGACCGTGCCAGCGGCTACGGTCCCAACATGAGCGAGCGGCAGTGGCTACGCCGCATCTTGTTCCTTGAGACGGTCGCGGGCGTGCCAGGCATGGTGGCAGGTAGGCCCGCCGCATTGCTATGCCTATCTAATGCATGCTTAGCACACCATGCAATGCCCCTGCTTTGCATTGTGGAGGTGGCAGGAACCACTGGTGCGAACGGGTCATCTGTGTTTCCGCTCCTTGTTCAAGAGACGAAGGCCTGGGTTAAGCAACCTTTCTTACGGCAATGTGTACTTTGGGAGTGCATCGAGGGTGGGTGGTGTGACCAGGAAGCTGCCTCAAGGGCTGCTCGACTGGCACTTTTAGGCATGCTGAGGCACATGAGGTCGCTGCGGAGCATGGAGCGTGATCGCGGCTGGATTCACACACTGCTGGAGGAGGCTGAAAATGAGGTAACCCTTGACAGGTGGCCAGTGGTGGGAGCCATGGCGATGTCAGGCTTGTTAGCCTTGTGCTCGTAACTTGTCCTACAGTGGGCCACCCTGCACGGGCTGCCTAGTTGCACACTGTGTGCAGCTTGTCAATTTGTGCGTTCCCGAATGCATGCAATGAACTTGCTCATGTCATGCCTGGCAGTCAAGCCATTCAGGTCTAGCACTGCTCGCATCCCCCCCCTGTGCAGCGGATGCATCTGCTGACCTTCCTCCAGCTGCGCCACCCCGGCATCATGTTCCGCTCCATGGTCCTGCTGGGCCAAGGTGAGGAGACTAGTTGCACAGCCTCCTGCTTCTGGCATGGGTGCTGCTGTGGCCCCACACAAGCCTGTACCATCATGTACCATATCTGTCCTAGTGCTCACGTGTGCCTGGAGCAGGCTAGCAGCTGCTCAGCCCCATGGCTGGTCGGCTTCTGGAGCTGCATATGACATGGCGAGTGCCTGAAGTTGAATCCAAAGCCACCAGTCCGGGCGCTCATTATAAAAGCCCTTTTGCCTGCCGCAGGTGGGTTTTTCAACGCCTACATGCTGGCCTACATTGTGTGGCCACGGGCCTGCCACTCCTTCATTGGGTGAGCTGTTCACCCGCCAGTGCAGTGTCTGAACCTGTCGTAGCAGGCATGCCTAACTGGGGCATCACGACTAACCCAGCATGCATGCCGTCGACTCAGCAACTGCCAGTAGGCGGCAGGCTGAATGGCCAAGGCAAGGTATGACTGCCGGTGGGGCTGCGTACCTTGCTAATTGCCCTGCCTCTCTCTGACCCCCCCCCCCCCCCCCCCCTCGCAGGTACTTGGAGGAGGAGGCTGTGAGGACCTACACCCATGCGCTGTCTGACATAGACTCTGGCAAGTCCGCTATCTCGCACTGGGCCACCACACCCGCCCCTGACATTGCCGTCAAGTACTGGCGCCTGGAGCCGGGCTCCACCCTCCGGGACGTAGTCCTCAATGTTCGTGCCGATGAGGTGAGTGGTGGGGTTGGCATAACTGGAATCACGATGATAATGACCTATTTGACTATGGCAGCAAGCTTGCTCATGATGCTTTTGGTGAGGTTGCCAGCACAGCCTTGCGCAGTCTGCTTTGTGCTCAAGCATGTGTCTAAGTGTGTGATCCTCACATGCAATTTTCAGCTGGCTTGCATTATACCTCTCCTCACGGTTGTGATGGCGCTTTTGTTGTTCAGGCTGCCCACTCCTATGTCAACCACAAGCTATCAGGGATTGACAAGAACGCAGAAAACCCATTCGCAACTGGCAGCTGTCATGTGCCTTAAGCTGGAAACCTCCGGTAAGGGAGGAGGTGGTTACTACGCAAGAGGGTTGTAGCAAGGTGTGCGGGGGTGCAGAACCCCTGTATGGGGAGTAGAATGTGATGCATACTGTCACCTAAGGACTGACATGCCATGTACACTTTGTTACTATTGACCTCAGTTTGAAAGTAGCTGGTGGTAGTGTTGGCATGGTGTGTGGTCCGCAGCCCATCCTGGTGAGGCAGGCTTTACTATGCGGTGCGTTGCAGGCATTTACTATGGCCTGCTCCTATCTCTACACTTGTTCCAGGTTCTCCATCTTGTTCGGCTTTTTGATGTAGCAGTTATGCACCGGACTTTTGTGACTTTGACAAAGTTTGCACAGTAGCCCGCACTTGCTCTAGTACCATTTTGGTCCCGGTCTTCATTATACAGAATACCATCTCACTGGGGTATCTAGGCCTCCCCTGTGCATCACCTGCAATGTCTCGCTTTCTGTCGGGAGCCTTTCAATGCATTATCATATAGACTGGCTCGCCAGCACAGTTTGCCTTCTTCCCTTGAGGCCCTGCTAGCCCAACAGTGCTGGTTGCACTGTATCAGTTGCTCAGCTGATTTTGGTAGTCCATCTCGGGTGTTAGTGCAGCCAGTGCAAACTTGGGGCGCGTATGGCCCAGTTGTGCCCCACGGACGTCTCTTCATGCCCGTCTTTGCTTTCTGTGTTTCCATAGTCTTGCTTACTAGTGATGAGATATCTGGAAGCTGTCTGTTCAGTGCCAGAACTTGCTTGGAGGTTTTCAAAACTTGACTCTTACTAAGTCTGAGCTGGCTTCCTTAACTAAACAGTGCAGGTCATCCCAGGTCCCCAGCGTGTGTGTAACCTTTCCCGAGGTTTGATTCAGGAGGGCTCAGCTGAAGGGCACGTATAAATTAAATCGGGACTCAGGACCGTGCTAGTGAACAAATTGAAAACGGAAACGCTTGCAGCACCTGGTTGGACCCTTGTCAATATTGCCAAGGTCACAGGGGTACTGCGTCGGTACCTGTGCTTGGAGGTTTTCTGCACAGTTTGTAAGGGGGATGCACACTAAGGAGACTAGGTTAGAGATTTCTAGGCATTTGAAGTCCTGCAACGTACATGACAGAACTAACAGACGCAACTAACGGCATGTGGCAATTGTTCTGGTCACATGTCGCAACATATCTATTGCCAAGCATCATACTGTATGCAACAGCTAACGGTGTACATGACGTCAGCCATGGCACATATATACACTGCGGCAATTGACGGGGACGAACAAAGCGAGTTTCCTATCAAGGTGGGGACAGTCTTGTTCGAGAGAGCTCAGATGAGCGTGTAGGATGCAACACATGTGGGAGACATGTTACAGGATGGGATAAATTAACCCGGTTGTTAAGGGCACAGGTGGTGGCTCAAGTTGGCAATCTGATGCAGGAACGACTGTCTCTACATATGTGTGCTGGGAGCCAGTCTGCAGCACCAACCCCTTTATATTGTTAACACCTGCAGAAAGCCTGCCTGGTGAGCTTCTGCAGGAGCTGGCAACATGCTGCGGCTTACCGCCGGAACACCTCGGCGTGTGCTGAGCAATCGCTCCCTTGCAGTGCTGGTTGAGGCCTTTGCTCCACCAGCTTGCTGGGTTGCTCCGTCACGACCCAGTATGGATGGCATGCTGGCTAGCACACAGCTGAACAATATGTCGAACAGGGCTGCCAAAAGCCTGCCCTTAGGCAGTAGGCTTTGGGCGGCCCCCCGGCCCAGCGTCCACCTTACTAAGTCTTTTGCGGCATGTGCGGTAGGTGCAGGAACACCATCAACCCTGTTCCAGCCTTGCAGGTGTCGCCTGGGGATTGGCGGAGCTGCGGCAAAAGTGGGGCCAGCTGTTCGTGCCCTGCTCACAGCTGCCTTACGTTTGAGGAGGCAAGAAACATGACATGGTATAGTGAAGGCTCTCACGCTGTTCTGGCCATTTCCAGACATATTGACTAGGTGGTGCTATCCGTTGCAGGAGCCCCAGCCGGCGAGCAACGAGGAAGGGCGTGCAGTCTTTGCACCAATCAGGGAAGCGCCCAAACCCGTTGTGGGTGGCGAAGTGCAGCCGACGCCCTCAACGCAGCAAGACTTCGTCAACAACGACTACATGTGGGTGTACTCTTGGTGCAGGCCTTCCTTTGCTTGCCGCCAGAGATAGACGGAGGCCGGCCTGGTTAGTACTCTCTCACCGCTTCACAGCACATCGTATTCCCCCTGGTGGCTGCGCTCTGCGGTGCCTGGAGCCGTCACAAGATTCGATATCTCCATTGCGTTTCTTAGAGGCCCTACCCCTGCTGCATGCTACACCCCCCTCTCTCCACGATATATGTGCTGCTGGTGCTGCCTCTGCAGGCTGATGCACCCGGTCTACACCCAGGAGTATTTGGCATCAGTAAAGCCAACCCACAAGCCCCGGGAGACGGTGAGCGGGGCTGCCATAAGGGCATCGCTGCTAACAAGCTCAAAACTCCTAAGTCACAGCTGGCAGTGGTGGTACCTGCATATTTGGCCAGCCCAGTGGGCAACCAAGGGGGGCATTCGGTGGAGTGTATAACCGCTATAATTGCTAGGGCATTCGCCTGCACTCCCCTGCTGCAGGTACGTGACAAGGTGGGATATGCGGCCATTCAAGCATTGCGCTGGGGTTTTGACCGTGCGTGTGGCTACGGACCAAACATGAGCGAGCGGCAGTGGCTGCGCCGCATGCTGTTCCTGGAGACGGTTGCGGGCGTGCCAGGCATGGTGGCAGGTAAGCCTGCATTCTGCCATTGCGTAAAATTGGAGTGGCATCCTTGAACTTTCCCAAGGTGTGTAGGGTTGCCGAATGGCAACCAGTTCAGCCTAGTGTTGCTGTTCTGTCAGACTCCGGGCTCTTTTCAATAAGGGACTAGCTTGCTGGCAGAAGCTACCTTGCAACTCCTGTGAGTTTGGCTGGATGTTGCAGGCATGCTGCGGCACATGCGGTCGCTTCGTAGCATGAGGCGGGACCACGGGTGGATCCACACACTGCTGGAGGAGGCAGAGAACGAGGTAAGCCGTGAGATTCAAGGGGCTGCAACAGTCCGCAGTGACAGGTTCTGATGAGTGCCACGCCTTTCCCTGAGCTTCCCGAGAAGGACTGGTCTTCAGCTGTGCTCTTTTCAAATGTTGTTCACAGCAGGTCTGCGTTGCGCACAGAGCGTGCAACATTGCTTGGCCCCCCTCCTCTGCAGCGCATGCACCTGCTGACCTTCTTGAAGTTGCGTGAGCCGGGCCCTCTGTTCCGCTCCACGGTCCTCCTCGGCCAGGGTGAGTGCATGCTACAAATGACTCCATGAGTTCCATCGTTCCAAGGAGGCTACATGGTCACAGGATGTCAGGCTGCTTGCCCAAACACTAATGAAGCCTTGCAACTACATGGCGCAAGTATGATGTATGCTGTCATTGTGATCTTCATGTCCAGATGCCTGCTGCGCCTGCAGGCGTGTTTTTCAATGCGTACACGCTGGCATATATCCTGTGGCCCAGGTGCTGCCACGCTTTCATTGGGTGAGTCGACCGTGCATGTGCATGCTGTATGCCTCGCTGAACCTGTAACGTGCCCAGTAGGCTGACAGGTCACTGTTGCATTGCCGGCGTTGGAGTGTTGCAGTGCAGCGAAACGAGCCTGCAACCGGCACTCGTGTTATTGCATGTTGGCTCTTAAATGCCAAGTTATGGTATGCCCAAATGTCCTTGTGTGACACTCCCCCCTGCAGGTACCTGGAGGAGGAGGCTGTGAGGACCTACACCCATGCTGTGGAGGAGATAGACTCTGGCACATCGTCCATCTCCCACTGGGCCACCACACCCGCCCCTGACATTGCCGTCAGCTACTGGCGCCTGGAGCCGGGCGCCACCCTGCGGGATGTGGTCCTCAACGTGCGTGCAGACGAGGTGAGACTAGTATACCCGGCCGTCCCTTTCGTTGTTTTGGCTCATTTCATGGAAAGTTAATGCATGTCCCCAGGAATAGCTGTGGACAGAGGCACCTGCTGAAGCTGAACTCCACCTTGTGTGCCCATGCGATGCAGGCAGCCCACTCCTTTGTCAACCACACCTTTGCAGCACTGGGGAAGGACGCTGAGAACCCCTTTTCCAAGGGCAGCCTGCATGTGCCCTAAGAGGGGTATCAAGTGCTTGGAAGTCTTTGACTGTGTGACTGGCGCTGCCATTTCCTTTGCAAACCTCGGCACAGTTCATATGCAGTGACATATCAGTCGTTTCAGTGTCTGCTTGCACCAGCCGTTGGGTACCAGGGGGCGCATACCACAACTTGTATTCTTATCGGTCCTGCGCACCACGTTCCGCTGAAATAGCTCTATGTTTGCATGTGGGCTTGCTTCCCATCCCTTTATTGGCCTCCAAACAGTGACCTGTATGCAATGGGTATTTCGGGGCTGCTGCTTGGGTAGCTTGTCAGCTGAGGCACATGGGCGTAACATCCCACCTAGAAGCGTTGCTGCAGTGGCAAGAGTGTCTCACTTTGATGATGCAGTTCGTAAAATAGTCACCCGTAAGAATGGTATATCTTGCTTGTAGCCAAGGAGCTGAGGCACCTAAGTGAGCCTAGAGGTCATGCTAGGGGATCATAACACTCCCCTCCTCAGAAGACCTTGCCTGATTTCTGGGCCAGTTTGGGCGGCATGATCAGCAGCAGCATGCAGGCCCAGCACCACCGCCACCCATGGTGTGGGACCCCCAACAAACCCAAAACGCGTCCAGCTGCCAACTGTATAGTTGCACCAGGTGCCCCAAAGAGATGGCAGGCTTGGGCACCCACAAATCACCTGACCGTTCGTTGCTGTTGATCGACTTGCAACTATTTTGGACGGTTTCGGTAGTCGACAGCTATGCTGCAGCTCGGTTGAAACAGTATCCGATACCATAGAGAGCCGTAGAAGGTTCAAACGCACCTAGCCCAGGCTCATTGCTGGGCCTCATATGCGAAGAGGTGTATCTATATGCTGAACTAGGCTGATGTTACGAAAGCATGACACAAAGCGAGGAGCGCTATGCCCATCTCTTACAGCCAATACGCGACTTGGCGGCCAACTGGAGCGTTAACATCGCCAATGACCTGGAGGACTACCTGGTGTGTACCCGAAGTAGAGCTGGTTGGGAACGGCTGAGCCTTGTGCGTCGAAAATAACAGTGGGTGGGCCCCTGCCCTTGCAGGAAGTCTTGGAGGGCGTGCAATTCTCGTTTGCGGAGGGAGGACCCTCCTTGAACTTTGCTGAAGGTAGGTACGGGGCCTGGAAGCTGGCGTTCTCTCAAAACTGCTACCGTTTAACAACGGGCAGGCCAGTCTTAGGCGCCCTGCTTCTGCACTCCCTGCAGCGGCCCTACTGATCCAGGGCTCAGCCTGTATATACAGCAAGAAGGTGGAATACCTCCATACGCTGGTGTACCAGGCGCTCGAGTTCATAGCTGACCGGCGGTGAGTTCACTAACAAGGATCGGTGGCGAGGGTTTGTAAGCCAAAATAGAAAGCAGGGGGTGTCGGGTGGCGGTGGATGATAAGAAGACACAGGCAGTAAAAGGAGGGGACCATTTCTGCAAGAGCAGAAAGCAGTCCATGACAGAAGGGCAAGCGCCTGCCTTTAGGCGGCATAGGGGTACGGGAGCGGCATACTTGAGGATGCTTGGTAGGATGCAAGGCTAACTCTTGCTTCTTCCAGGAAACGAGACACACACGCGCTGAAAGCTCTGGGCGAAGAGGGGGGCACAGCAGCAGACGTGGACAGCGAGTTTGAGGATGAGGAGCAGTTCCTCAGCCTGGATGATGTGCTAGAAGGTAAGACCCCTGGCCATAAAATTCTTGTAGTGTCAGTGTGCAGCCTAAGCTTGCGTGGCGGGGAAGTGATGAGGGCCTGGCGGCAAGCCGGTGTAAAGGTGTTAATGTCGCAAATGATGCCCATGTTAAGTAGAATATTACTGTTGGGATCCAGCACTGAGCATCTTTGACCCGGGGAAAATATATAAAGCAATTATATTGTGACGGCCTTTTGTTTGTTCTCTTGTTCCCTACTTTCGGTCTTGCTGACTGACGCAGCTGGCACCCGCCAAGTTTCTGCCATACCAACCCTTGCTGTCACGTGCATCCCAACCTAAATCGGCTTCTTAATGGGTTTGGGGATCGCAGAGGGCACTGGTATAGACCTGGATGAGGGTGCAGCAGTGGCATTGCCCGCGGCGCTGCGGCCGCCTGCCACCCTTCTGGCCTTGGAGGACACAGGCAACAGCCATGGCGATGGGGATGCAGGCAACTACAGGGTGAGGGCCAGGGCTTGGAAACTTGCGATGCAGCTGATGACATGTATCAACCCTAGACTAAAGTTCTAGGTTACAGTGTTTCCTAGTAAACGCACAGTGCATGTCACTCGCTTTGCAAGTACCGGGGTCTGGCAGGCAAGGGTGGCAGCACAGCACCTGCAGGAAACCTACACATGATGTGGATGTCTCTCCCTTGTGTGCCACACCCTAGGCACCGGCTCTGCTTACATGATATGCCCTCCCTCAGCCTGTCATTCCACCCTGCCTACAGATCACAGCATGCACTGTACACCGCTCTGGGGCGCTGCTTCTTGAGCAGCGCGATGGTGCTCACTTGGACGAGCACTTACAGCCCATGTCCAGTGAAGTGGGTTGTGGCCAGGGCGGCGCCGCAGCACCATACTGGGCACCCTCAGCTGCCGCGGCAGCAGCTGGCCCTGGCCCTCATCAGGCGCAGCAGGACTGGGCTGCCAGCGGCGCCGCAGCAGACCTGGGCGGCGGCGGCTTTGACTTGGCAGACGATGACTATGACATGGGTGGCGGTGGCGGCTTTGACGATGACGACTACTATGGCCCGATGGACCCCCGTGGGGAGGGCGGTTCAGCTGCTGCCCAACTGGCTGGCACAGCAGGAGAGTACCAGCACGCTGGTGCAGGGCCGCAGCCTCAGCCTGGGGAGGAGCCAGGAGGAGAGGAGGAGGGCTTTGACCCCTACAAGCCGCTGGACCCCAACTCACGGGGCACATTGAAGCCCAAGCCCTTCAAGAAGGCGGCGCGGGTGCGATCGGGGTGTGATCGGCTATTTTCTATCGCTAGAGGGCCTGGGGCGTGGGTTTAGCCTGCCTGGTCCAACAGTTCTCGTTGGGGATGTTTACGGTTCGCTAGCCATATCTATTGGAAATTAAGCTGAGCACGCTTGATACACCAGTGGGGTAGATGGATTATAGTACACTGCCAGATGCCGTATGTCACTTGTGCTCAGTTGGCTGCCCTGAAGGCCTCTGCGTGCTGCCCTGTAGGTACCACGCAAGCTCTTGGCAAGGCGGCAGCATCAGCAGCAGGATCAGCAACATCTCTTAGCGCACGACATAGACACTCTCTTGACGCTTCAGCCACCGGTCACAGGACTGCTCTTCCCGGAATTTTCTTATGCCCTCAAGCAGCAGGTCTGTGCGAGAACGTTAGATTCTAGTACTGGGGTATTGCGCCTTGCCGGATGCTGGCTTGGGGGGAGGGGGGGCTACTCTGCGGTTCTTGAGCTGGAGAGGTAGCTAATATCATGCTTGGCTACTGGCTTGCGGCTGGCAGAGTTGAGACCCTGCTACTCCTGGCGATTGTATGCTGATAGTAGGAAAAGTGCTCACTCTTCAAACCTGTGAAGCCTACACAGTAGCGAGATATATGTTTTCAAAGAAACCTGAACCAATCGAAGGGACAGGCCCAACTCTGCTACCCCACATTGCGCCCACCCTTTCTCTCCGGTACAGGAATCAGACGCCAAGCCCTCCCAGCAGGGTGGCCGCGGCGGCTCTCGTGCCAGCTCTCAGCGCTCAGCACAAACTGTGGCAGCACCCGCCTTTACATATGAGGAGGCGGTGGCAGGGTTTGCTGAGGACGGGGAGGGTGCGGATGGCGCAGGTGTGGGTCTTGATAGGTGTTACGATATGTTAGTAATATAGACGGATCTTAGTCAGGCATTCCAGGTCAGGAGAGCATGAGAAGAGTTTAGTTGCGCCCACAAACTCGCTCTGCCCAGGTGAGAGCGACAATGTGCTGGCTGCACCGGTTAGCATATGCCAGATCAGAATCGCAGGGCTCCTTTGGTAGCTTTTGACAACTCTCAGCGCGTGTGACTGTGTCTGACTTGTTGCATGCAGAATTCTTTGATAATGGCGGCTTTGACCATGACGACGATGACTACGCACCCCTGGGCAACTTTGACATGCCAGAGGGCGCAGTGCCCCTGGCGGCGGCTGGCCTGGAGGCAACGCTGGGTGGGCGGCTTGGAGGGGCTGGCGATTTTGTTGATGCAGGTAAAGAACAGCAACAGGATTACTTGGGAGGAAATATAGAGGCAGGAAGGCCACAACAGGCCAGTGCACCTGCAAAGCAGGCTCGCTCGTGCACCGCTGTGAGGGCGATGTGCATGTTTCCAAGCAAGGCATTGCACTCCTATACTCATCAACTCACATTCGTCGTGTCAAGAGGTTAATTTAACCGTGTCTCTACCCGCAGCCGGAGTTGATGAGCTGTCCTATGAAGAGCTGTGCCGGGCACACATTGAGGCATTCATCAGCGCAGCAGGTATGCTTAACTGTATCTGGCTGGCTTTGGGATGGCGGGGTTGCAGGGTGCGTATGTTTTCAAGGCTTGGAACACACTCTACTATGGGTAGGTTAGATAGGTTTTGGTGGATGCAGCAGCCAAGGTTGGTGCCACAACCAGGCAAGTGGACCCTTTGAAGCTCCTGCCATCAAGCTCCTGCCCACTGCGGTCCTGCTAGCCCTGCCGCTGCAGCCGCGGCCGAGGTGCAGAGCGAGCTGGCCTCCCGGGTGTCGGGCTGGCGTAGCAAGATGGCCCCTGTGCTGGAGGAGGAGGATGCCAGGGCAGAGTTTGACATCCATGCATATGGGGAGCGCATCCTGCAGCGTCTGGAGCAACTGTCATGCGCGGGTGGGTGAGGGAGTTGTTTACCTGGGAGGGAGTTGGTTGGCGTCTTTATCTGCGGGATCGCGAGTGCATGCTGCAGTTGCCGCCGCCACTACTATCACGTCTGGGACTTCTCATGCATGCTGGCAGGACAGCATTTCGCCTTACCTTTCTTGCTCCACGCACATGGTTAGGCATTTCAATCCTGCCACCGACTATGCACTTCGCAATCGCCTATTTCAGAATGTCAGTGCCTGCATGCCTGTAGAGGAGCTGAGCGCAGGAGAGCTTTGCCGCGGCCAGCTGCCCTCCATGACCTTTGGGCAGGTGGTCGGGGTGGGCCCCAAGTTTGAGGCCTCGCGCTCCTTCTCCTCCATGCTGCAGGCGAGTCCCACATTTTATCGCATACTTCCCCTCCTGCCTAGCTGTGTCTGGCTGTTTACACTGTGCTTGTGCCTCTCGCTCTGCCCCCCATTGAGGCATCATTTCTTCAGCACAACGGAATCAGCACTGAGCCTCAACTTGCTGGCCACCAGTGCTTTGGTGAGCCTACAGCACATTTCAAGCCAGCAACCTGGCAAGTTTACTACCACGCGTAACATAATAGCCTACAAACTGTCTAATCAGCCTCCCTTACGCAGCTAGTGAACAATGGCAATGTCCGCATCACCAAGCTGGGGGCTGGAGGGGCGGAGGGCTTCACGCTGACGCTGCTGGACAGGGTGCTGCCCCACAAGAAAGTCACTGACTACCGCGCACTTGGGGGCGCTGCAGTCCAGCAGGTGGGTTTATAACCTAGGCCTTCCTGCTCTTTCCTGTCTTGCTGGCTGGCTGGCTGAGCGTCTGGATGGGGTCGATGCCCAGCTGGACATATGGATCTGGCGAGGTGAGGTGATTGGGTGTCTGGCCTAGAGTGTGAACAGCGGGTATGTGCTTGTGCACAGGGTGTGTGAATCGCATCTGGCACCATAGCTAAGGCAGGGTCCCAACATGCAGAAAGTGGCCGCGGCAGAAGACCCAGCAATAGAGCAGCCGGGCAGTGAAGAAGTGAAGAACCAGGGGCCATCCCAGAAGGGCACAAAGGCAGCCAAAGCGCGAGGCAGAGGGAACAAGCGGCAAAAAGGCTAGGCACCTTCCATGCCCCGCCTGGCTTGTTGGCAGCCCATGTAGCTGCAAGTTGGGGATGGCCTGCCCTGACTCGGGATTTGACACTGTAAACAGCACGTCTGTGTAGCCTGGACTTCAGCATTTAGGTCAGCTCGTTTGCTATGCCAGGGCAAGCTATCCTCGTGACAAGGCAGGTTGTCGTGATGTACAACGTGTACCACTCACAAATACTGGTACGGAGCCTTTGAAGATGGAAATGCCCGTGACAGGAAGGGGTCAGACAGCAGTGTGGCGGGTGCCAGCTGCGTCAATGGAGCCTTTTACACACTGCTTTTGTGCTTCCCCCTGGCCTGCCCGACGCATTAAACCGCATTGCCGGGCATCTAAAATGCCCTGGCAACAGCCTTCCAGACATATCCGGCCAGCCACCGGCAGTGCGAGCATGGGCAGGCCAGCCCTTGTCAAACCTCGGTTTTGGCGCCCATGGCCCAGCCAGACACTGCCCGCGCCCATCTGCATACGCAGCACGCAGAGCATCGCACTGCAGCTTCAGCTTAGCCCCTCTCCAGCATGACCTTCCTACACCGCTCCTTGTCATCACAGCTCTTATAGACCTTGGTTTTGCTTGTGCTACCATCTCAGTAACCGAATTGCCAGTGATCACAAAGAAGGTTTTTCCAAAGCTCTACTAGGGTGGGATCACAAGGTCTGCTGCAGTCTAACGCGACTATCCCCAACATGGCTGAGCTGACCTGGTGGTCTTTCATTGCCTTCGGCTTACTCCCCCTCCCCATTGTATTAATAGTAATACTTAGCAGCCCAGCACCCAGGGATGTCAGGAAGGGGGTCTTGTGGTTTGTTCAGCAAGTGCTCAGCTTCGATATCCGACCGCCCTTCCAGGTTATGCATGTGGCACTGTTGATGACAGGTGGGCCAGCAGTCGTGTGGTGTCGTCTGCTTAAGTGCGCTGCAACGCTGTAAGACTGCTCAACTGTGTACGGTGTGCTCTGCAGGGTTCTCTTTCCTTGCATCCGTGAGCAAGGCCATAGACTATGCGCAGCAAAATGACGCCCTTGAAAACCAGAAGGATGCCAACGTACTGGCGTTGATGGTAAGGCAGAGGGGCAAGCATTGCACTACCCTGGACTTCCCAGGCAACAGTAAAGTCTATCGAATTAATTGTGTGCGGTCTGTACTATGCCTGCTCCCTTGCTGCTCGTCTGCTTGCGAAGCTGATGGGGGTCTATGTGTTGCCATGCAGTTGGTGAAAAAGTTCAGGGCTGAGAGGAACGCCTGGCTCTCGGCCTTTTCCTTTGCCTCCTGGGCAATGCTGCTCGTCACACACAGGGTGCGCTAGGGGGGTCACCCGCTGTGGCAGGTTAAGAATAAGCATGTATGTAACAGCAGGGATTAGGGGGCTGCCTGTGGAAGTCCATAATGTCGGGTATATACCCTGGAAATCTTTCTAAGCTGGGGCGAGAGCTTTATGTAGGCCATGGCTACAAATTAATTGTAGGTGGCGTGCGTGTAGGCAAGCCCTAACCGGCCCCCTTGCACTGTCAATGCCTCCGTCTGCCTAGCAGCCATGCCATAGGCTTCCTTTTTGTAACTCGCCTCAAAGCTTGAAGGGCTGTTCCTAGTGTCCCAGGTCGATGCCCAGCGCAAATCGGGCTTGCCCTTGATCCAACCTTCCTGGTGGTCTCACTATCAACGCAGTCATCCCGCTGCCGTGCAGGTGAACAAGGAGAAACACGAGCTCCGCGGCAAGCTGCTGGCCCTGCAGGGCCGTCCGGCAGAGGCCGCCCAAGAGATTGGGTTCCTGGGGGCCAGGCGGGAGCAGGAGATGCGAGACATGGGGCAGGCAGCAGCAGCTGCCGCTGCGCAAGGGCGTGCCAAGGGCGGCATTGAAGGGTCTGCTGCCGTTGCAGCTAAGCCTGTGCCTCAAGGGCTTGTAGGGACGCAAGGCCCGGCCACCCCAACAGTGCTACAGGGGCTCAAGAAGGAGCTGTAGGAAAGCCCGTCCGCGAGAGGGTAGTTTTGTTTCAAATGATTGCTTGGCCTGTACGCTCGTCCTGCATGGGATCTGAAGCTGCGGTGTCGATATTTTCTGATCGGAATTTGACCAAGTGATGTCAGCAAGCGGATACCTACCAACGGTCGTCCACCTGCGCAACTCTCGCTTGTGTACCCACTGTCAGACATGCTTGGGTG
The DNA here is from genome assembly GCA_001598975.1 of Parachlorella kessleri. Lineage (NCBI taxonomy): Eukaryota > Viridiplantae > Chlorophyta > Trebouxiophyceae > Chlorellales > Chlorellaceae > Parachlorella > Parachlorella kessleri. The sequence goes on along the minus strand of BBXU01000699.1, from coordinate 17,393 downwards.
CCAGCTGCTGCCAGTGCTGCATTTGTGATGTTACACCCACATATCTTGTAACCAGTGGTACCACAAAACATTACTGTCAAATGTCATGAGCAATTGAAGGTGGCATATTAGGGGGCCCTCCCCAATCCTTGCCACTTATTGATGCCTATTTAAAACTACCATGCCCAACACAACTCACTAACCAAATGAAATGTAGGCAAATAGCAGACCTTCCGCCGTTCCTATGGCATTGGCCGCTCGCAAAACACAGCATGGAAAACCGATAACCCATGGAAGAAATGGCATAGTCAGTTAGAGAAGCAAGCTCATGATCACCACACTGTTGACAGCGGACCCCAATGCAGCCAGAACAGTCCTGGAGCACATCGTCCGGAGAAAGAAGTGCAAGTTGCCAAGTCCAGCCCAGTATTACCATCGAGTAACACAAAATCAAAAAGAAGTGCAGCGCGCTCCCAGCATGCTGCGGCCTGTTGTCCAGGCTGGCAAATTCTGTGGGCTCACTGCATGCAAGCTGTCACTGTTCTAGAGCAACCACGAAGCTGCGTGCCACACTGGCACAGCCATGGAAGCAAGCCCTTCCCTCCAGCCAGTGCCAGTAATGGATCCAGGCTCCCCAGCCCGCCACGTCTCTTTACTTGAACCTGCAGCAAGGCAAGACGCCACATGTAGGCAGCCCAGACCTGCAGACCGGCAACTGCCGTCCAAACACGTGCCAGCTGGCAAATGGTCATGTTCGCGCTGTGCTTCCGTGCTGGGCGGGGATCAAGCGGAGGGCCCCACATGACAACAGCTCTTACTCACTTGACGACGACCACGGTGATGTCATCGATGACGTCATTCTCCTCCTCAACCCACCGCTCATGGGCAGCATCCACCAGCTGCATCAGCCACACTACCATGGTCAACAGCCTGGCCTGGGCTTACCAAAAGGGCTTTGAACGGACAACAAGCCCAGGAGAGTTGCTGTGCAACACAACCCATAGTCGGCACGGTAGGTATGCACCAAGGAGCCCACGGTACAGCAGTAAGATGAAGCTGCCTACGGGCAGGGCCATCGCAGCATCCGTGCTTCACCCTTCCCGATGACCGAAGTAGCAACGTGTACGAGTGCGGCACCCCCAGCTTCCTACCTCCGCCCAGTGTTGCACTTGGGGATGCACCCGCTAAGCCACCACCCACCTGACTGGCAGGCTGCAATACCCAACCAACCAGTCCTCCCGAGCCCAATCCCAGGCAAAACTGCATGCTGTCTCGGTCGCTCCCTCCCTCCCCATGCGCCCCCCAACCCCCCACCCACACACATGCCCACACTCACAATCCTGCACGCCTGCTCAGCGGTGGTGCACCCCGCAATCAGCTCCACCGCCGTCTGGCTGTTGATGAACTCCCACACGCCGTCAGACGCCAGCACCAGGAAGCGGTCCTGGGGCGTGATGTTGGTCACGTCTGTGTCGGGGGTTGCGGACACCCCCACGCTGTGTGCCACCAGGTCCCCCAGCGCGCGGCTCATGGCCAGGCCCGGCACCCAAGACTGCTGCAGCCACACGCGGTGGGGGCCGATGGGCTTGCCGCCAGAGTCCAGCAGCCTGCGGACCAGCGAGGGTCGGGGAGAAGGGGTCTTGCATTCTCCACAGCAAGAGGAGACGGGCATCATGCACTGTCCCACGGAGTTACATAACGAGGAGCTCTCACCGTGCGCAGCTTCCAGCTAGGTGTTGCAAGAGAGCACCGCAGTCTACGACCATGGCCTGCCAACAAAACACACGTAGGGCCAAACGCTGCGCCGACCTCATCCCAAGTCATGCTACCAGCAACAGGGGACCTGTGCTATGCCTGCGGAGCTGCGCACGGAGCTCAGGTCAAGCCTTCCATATCCTGAGCTACCCACCGCTCCACCCTGCCGCCGGCTGCCTGTATCCGCAGCTTCTCAACGTGCGCCGCCGGCTTGTGGTCGCGCGTGAGCATGAGGCCTCGCAGCCCCCTGTGCTCCTGCCGTGCAAGCACCGCGCGGCTGTCACCAACCCAGGCAGTGGTCAGCTGCCTGCACAGCATAGCGGGGGAGGCCAGACAGCGGCAGGGGTCATAAGACGTTAACATGCAGGCTGCCAGAGCACCCCCTGCTGCCGCCTGCACCCTTGGCACACACCTAACCCAGTGTCCAATGATTAAATAGGCGAGCTTGCAGCACGTTCCACCAATCAGACAGAAGTGATACAAGTGCACCACCCCCACAAACCACCCCACCAGCCAGCCACAATTCACTCGCCAGGCATGAAGCACACAACTGCTGAGGAAATGTAAACTCCGGCAATTGCTCCCTACTATCGCCCCCACACCGAGCCCACGTAGCTACTAGCAATGCTGTCGCGCTGGCAGCATCCAGCCATCCATATGCTGAAGCACACCACCCCGCTACCCCGCTTGCCCCTCCCTACACCGAGCCCGCATGCCCTCCCAGACGCCCACCTGCCATGCATGAAGCACACCACTGCGGTGCTGCCGCTGAACTCGCAGTCCACCGAGCTGTCCTGCAGGGCCTGCTGCATGGCCAGGAACGTCTTGACCAGCGCCTGGGCGTTGTCGTCCTCGTTCTCCTGCTGCTTGGCCAGCATGGTGGGGAACTGCTTTTTCAGGAAGGACGACACCTGCGGTGGGGGTGGATATAAGTGGGGTAAGCAGGCGGGAAGGGCTGCACAAAGCCTGCTTGCCCCACACAGACCCCCTGCATGCCCATCCCACAAGCTAGACGACACCCGTGTAGGGTACCTTTCAAGGTCCTGGGGCACATTTACTGCCACCGCTCCGCCTCAGCACCTGCCTTCGTTCATCTTCTATGGCTCTTCTCTCCTGCAACCTTTTAAAGCCGCACCGGGCATTGCCTCACCCGCCAGGCTCCCTCTACCAGCCGGCGTGCTGTATTGAACGTGCCACAAGTAGGATCACAGACAGCCCTGACTCAAGCCCTAGGGCTCCCTGCTACCACCCCCACACACGCACAAACTCACCTTGTGACCGTTGGGTCCGTGGCCGTCCAGCGCGGCAAACAGCGCCTGGCTGGGGTGCAGGTACTGCTGGTACGCAAAGCAGTTGTCCTGGTTGGTTTTGCGGTAGCTGGGCTCGCGGCCCGCCCGCGACAGGCTGGCCACGCTGTGTATGCAATGCTCCATGAGGTTGAAGTCCTGCAGCTGCCGGAACAGCTGCGAGCGGCTGCGCGCGTCCGAGTAGTGGTTGCGCAGCATGGGCGACAGGCTCAGCGGCGTGTCGCCGCTGCTCTCCTGCGTCTCCGCATTGCTGCTGGAGTCCTCCTCGCCCGGGGCGGCAGCAACCTCCGCGGTGGGTGTGCCCACCACGGTCAGCCGCCGTGCGCTGCTGGCGCCCAGGGAAAGCGCGGACGCAAGCGGCGGCCGCCCTGAGGCAGGCTGTGTTGCAGGTTGCGCCGCAGCGCCTGCCGCGTTTGCTGCAGCACCAGGCTCCCCGCTCCCTGCTGCTGGCGCTGCGTGCCCCGCTGTGCTGTCTCCTGGCGCCGCCGAAGTGCCATTGGGCAGCTGCTGGTCCTCTGCTGTAAACGTCTCGCCGGCAGCGGCTGTCACAGACTCGGCTGCTACCTCCGGCTGCTCCGGGTCCGACTGCTCTGGCGGTTGCTCGTGTTGTGGCCGCTCTGCAGCGGTCGCTGAACCCTCAGCCTGCACGACCCAGTGGCTTGTTGATTTGGACACTGCCATGTAAGAAAGGCCGGCCGTCTGGTTGCCCTATCGCAATATCTTGGTATACATAAGTCAAGCTAACCACCCAAGGCTTGCACCCCAGAAACCAACACTACAGAAATTAGAAACAAAGAGCTGTGCAAGTACCAAAGAAGCCAGCCCCCACCTCTTGTGAGCTGGAGCCGGCTGGGATGAGCGGGGCTGACAGGCGGCGCAGCCTCGTTTCCACGCCTTTCTGGGCCTCCGGTCCCAGCCGGAACACCGCACCCGTGTTGGCACTCAGCAGACGCTGGAGTGACTTCTCTGCACAGGTAAATATATCCAGCTACTGGCTGCTCAGCACAACCATGGTTTGGTACTGGCTGCAGCTTGGGAAGACTGGACAGACGAGGCGTATACATGTTTGCTGGCAGGTCCGGCGCATAGCTTGCCTCTGCTAACGGAACCCCTCGAACCAGAAGGATCCTTCGTTGGTGAGGGCTGCCGCTTAGGCGAGGCTGGCCTTTTAGGCGAGGTCCTGCCGCTCCTACCGCTCTTCTTCTTCCTGCTGCGCCGCTCGTCTGGGGCCAGCGACGAAGAAGCACAACCCATCCTACTGAGTGAAACTACAGCTTGCCCTAGGTACAACTGTCAGGCAACGCGTCTTGATCTGCTTAACTGTCTGTCATGGGGTGTTGAAACTTTGCTGACAATTGGCAAGCTTGAACGGACGCCTTACTATTAGAACATGCATATATCGACGAACTCGACGTGCGAGATGCCTAGGCCTACACTCTCCCATCCACTGTCGGGAGAGAGCAGGCTCAGCACACACAAGGGGGGTCCCGGTGCCTCAATACTTACATACTTACTTATACTTACAAACAACTGTTCTACCAGGGTTCAGAGGACATCGAGTGCCGTCAGGGCTTCATCTTCTGCTGCAGCTGGCCCATGTAATACATGTAACATGCAGTCTAGCAGGGGCTTGACGCAGCTAATCGGCAAGCTTGCCCGACTGGAGCTTCCTGCAACCGGTTCCCTCCCTAACGGCAGTGCAGCCGATGGTGGTGCCCTGGCATGCACCCACATGCGCCAGCTGGCCAGCTCAGCTGTGCCAAACCCTGCAGCATCTTTAGAACAGCAGCCTGCATATGCAGAAATTTCAATGGCAGGTGTAGACTTTCAAGCTGGAGGCGCTAGGAGCAAAAAAAGCAGCAGCAAGAGCAGGCCGCTAGCGCCTCGGACGCTTGAGAGGCTTGCGAAACAGCAGCGCATACTCAGCTTTGCTGCACGGATAGGGATGCCTACCAGAACTCAGTCAGGAGGCCAGTTAGTGGGTCTTCCAACCCCAGCTGAAGGCGACAGCTCAGCAGCAGCGGCGGCGGTGGCCGAAGCCCCTGCAGAGTATCCGCCCTTGTTACCAGGAGTAACCGGGGGCGAGCCATCGCTGGAGGGACAGGAAGCCAGCCAGGGCACGCGCTTGGCAGCGGATAAGAGTCAAGAAGAGCGCGAGAAGCGGTGGAAGAAGCGGCCCCCCGTCTATCCCAGCTATGAGGTATGGAGTGTATGCAGCAGCCTCCACGGGAAGGGCTGCATACCGCAGCTTGGGAGTGCACTGTCGTCCCTGATCAGGCAATGTTGCCCAACATGTGCCCCGGCAAGGGCCCCTCACAGTGCCCAAGCCACTTGCGGGTACTGGTCTGACAGCTCCGGCAAATTGCCAGTGCAAGGGAGGGCCTGCGCGAGGCGGGCACCTCTCATGGATTTGGCTCCCAGTGCCTGGGTCCAGTGCCTGGTGCAACCCACGGTGAAACTCCTTGCTTCAGAAGACTGCTCTCCTGCGCTGCCTGTGCCGGCAGGTGTACGAGGATTGGGCTGCTTCCAAGGCGCAGCAGCTGCAGCCTGCCAGGCAATATTTTGCGGGACTGGGTCTTGACCCAGACACGACCGTCACCCGGCTCTTTTTGGAAGGGAAAGCTGCCCAGGCGCTTCTGATGGCAGGTGAGGACCAATAGACTCGCGGTACAGAATGGACACAATGCTGTGCAGCTATCAAAGGAGCGCTTGCAACGTGTTTGGCAAAGACGGCTCTGTTTCACTCAAGTGCTCGGGATGTTTTACTAAGTTTGCTGACTTGCAGCTCGCTTGTCAAAGTAATCACTGTCGCATTCTTTGGCCCTCCGCTGCAGAAGCACCTGCTTTGCAAGCTGCAGTCGACCAGGTGGAGGAGGCAAGCACCAAGCAAAAGGCGCAAAAAGCAAAGGGCAAGAAGGAGCACAGTGCCTTGTGCCACGATCTTCAGCAGCAGGAGAAGGAAGCTGTGCCAAGGAAGCGGGGCAGGCAGAAGAAGCAATCAGCCGAGGTTGCGGCTGCTGAGGCTGCCCGTCTTTTGGCTGCGACAGAAGGCCCCGAAGCAGCTGGCGCTGTCCAGGAGCTAGCACTGGAGCTGCAGCAGGAGCAGCCTGCTCTCAAGAAGAGGGGACGAAGGAAGAGAGAGCCAGCGGAGGAGCGCGGGGCAGCTGCCGAGGTTGTCCATGAAGGTGCGGCAGAAGCGGCAAGGGCAGAAGCTGGGCTGGCTGATCCCCTGGCAGCAGCAGCAGTTAGCCCTGCAGCAGCAGCAGCAGCGGAACCACCCGCTCAACCAATCTTGCAGCCCCCAGCAGAGCAGCTCTTGAAGCAGCAGCGGGAGCAGCAGCAGCAGCAGGAGCCTGTGCTGCCGCGCCTGGCGCGTGTGGTGGACGAGTGGCAGGCAGTGCTGGATGAGTCGGGGCTGACTCACCTGACCGGCCCCGTGGGCCACCTGGCAGCCAAGTGGCCTGGCATACTCGTCAAGGCGCCCAAGGGCGGCAGGGAGGCTGCACTGGCGCGGCTGCGCAAGCTGGGGGCCCTGCTGCATGCTGGGCACGAGGAGCTGGCGCAGCTGATAGCGACTGCACCACAGGTGCGACTATTGAATGGCGGCGGCCTCCATGCTGACCCGCTCCTGCATATATTTTTTTGGCGAACAAGGCCTAGCTCTGCACAGGGCAGGCCACCGCCCCATGCAGGCCTCTCCTGCAGTGGCTAGCATGCGACTCGCAGCTGTCAATTGAACCACACCTCAAAAGGCTCCCCCCTCTGCCCTGCCCCTGTTGTTAGTAGTGACAATATAGTGTATATATATATATAGTATAATATCATATATATTGTTGTTGTAGATCCTGGGTGTGGACCCGGTGGACATCGCCAAGCGCCTGGAGTTCCTGCGGCTGCATGCCCACCTGGACCGCGACGTGCCCGCTGTGCTCCAGCTGGCACCAGAGCTGCTGTGGGCGAACGAGGGACGCCTCATGGGGGCGATCAGGTGGGTGGCATGCTGGCCCCCCGTCCTTACCATACCAAACGACTTGAAAAGCTGTTGTGCGCCTTACTTTCTGTCCGCCGGAGGTTTAGAGTTTCTTAGCTGGCTGTTTCAGTAGGTGCTGTGGGGATATCCCCTGGTGGCCGTCAGGCGGGTGGTGCATGGAATGTGCTGCATGGAGGAAATTGAGAATTGACCAGTTGGCTACCGACCCTTGCAAGCAACAGGCTGAGCTTAGCTTGCTGACGGAACACACGGGTGTGGGGTTTAGTGGTTGTTTACTAAAGTAGGCAGCGAATGGTGCCGAGACTTGTACTCAAGCAAGCGATCAGACTGGGCCACTTGGTTGATGGCGCGGGTTGTGCTCCTCAGTTGTCTCTCTGAACCCCCAAGCTTAGGCTAGTGGTCTTCAGCACCTCGAAGAGCAAGTCCGCTGCTGGCGCAGGGTTCTGGTTGAGCACAGCCGCAGCGCGTCCTCCTACGCCTCTGCCGTCAAGTGGCACCCGCAGCTGCTGCTGGCGGCCACGCCGCGGCGCGCTGAGGCCACGCTGCGCACGGTAGGCACGCTGCTGCCGCCAGGCTTTGACCCCGGCGAGGTGCTGCGCTGCCGGCCGCAGCTGCTGCTGGCGCACCCGCGCCACCTGGCGCGTAACTGGGGGCAGCTGGGGGAGCTATGCTCCCAGGTGGGTTGGTGACAGGGGGAGCTAGGGATGTCAGTTTTTGAGATCCAGACTTTGGGGCAGGTTGGGAGAGTTGTGCTGTCGTGGTGCGTGGGCTGTGGCCGGGAGGTGTATGAAGCCATGCTGGTAATGGCTTGTTGTAGGGTGTCTGGTGGTAGGGTGGCACGCCCAATGAGGGAGTTGTGCTCACATTTGGGTGGGTGGGTAGAGGGCTGGGTGTAGGTGCCACGTGGGGTGGGTCAGGGTGCCTGCAGTGAGGAGTGGGAGGGGGGGGGGGGGTGGGGGGGGGTATAGGTGTTTGTGTTGCAGTGCGCTAGTGTTGGTCATGGAGCAGGCGCCGCAAGAGCCTGGTTACGGGGTGGTGCAGTTGGAAAGGAGGCGCTAGTAGACTGACCGGCATGGGGCCGTGCTAAACAGGGCTGTGACGTTCCCCATGTATCTCTGGTTTGGCCATACCCTCCCTGGCTGCATACATGACCTGGGGTTGTACTTGCTATGTCAAACTGTGATGATGCTCCAATCCAGACACCTCATTTTGAGCAGCTCTCCACACTCGCAGGTGCTAGCATGGCAAGAAGATTTGGACTGGCTGCTTGCTGCGTCAGGCACAGCGGGCGCAGCGCCAGCTGAGTTGCCTCCCCCAGGCGACACCGGCGGCGGTGGCGAAGCAGCTGACCCGCTGCAGGACTCCTCTCGGAGCTCAGCAGGCGCAGCAGAAGATGCTCAGCAGGCACAGCATGTGTCCGAGCCTGGGATTGAGCCTGGCATTGCACCCTACAAGGCGCCCCCCGGGTCAGCAGCCTCCCTGCTGCAAGGCATCCTCAACTTCCGCGACAAACCTAAGTTAAGCAAGGCAGGCAGGAGGGCGGGCGGCAGCAGCAAGGCGGCGACTGCGGCGGAGGGGCCCGGCCGGGAACAGTATTACAGCGTGGCCAAGCTGCTGGATGTGCGCCCCGACCAACTTGCCAGGCTGCAGTTCCTGCTGGAAAGGCACCTGGAGGCGGCATCAAGCGGTAGGCTTGGGTCACGTGCAAGTCACGTGTTAAGTGGTGGCAGGCTTGGAAGGCGCACCGCCATTGGGCCGTAATGATTGAGTGTAGTCAGGAAGGGCAGGTGGGTGGGGGATGTCCCCTTGAGTGTATCACCAATGCAGTCCAGTCTGGGTGGCTCAGGACTGCAACACACCACCAGGCAGCAGGTATGCTGTTGAACCCCTGTTGGCTGCCAAAGTGCATGGCCAGCCCGGCGCCAAGCTGGTCGTAAGGGGGTTTTGATATCATATCTGCCCAGCGACTTAGTGCAGCATCGTGGGTGTTGCAGGCGAGGAGCCCTTGGAGCAGCTGCTTACCATGCGGCCCCGCGCCTTCGAGCGCAGCTTCCCCGGCCTGGCGGGCTGGCTGGAAGAGCGCGCAGCGCAGCAGGCACAGCAGGCAGTGCAGCAGCAGCAAGCTGAAGGCGGCGTGGGTGGCAGCCACAGCAGCGGCGACCAAAACCCCCTTTCACAGGCGGAGCTTGGGGCTCGAGGCGAGGGCCAGGGTGCCAGCCATGGCAGCAGCAGGCGCAGCAGCGGTGGTGTCTCTCAGGCAGGGGAGGCGCAGCTCCAGGACTTGGGCTGGGAGGATGGATTAGCAGCAGCAGCGGCGGCAGACCCTTGGGGCTTGGCACAGCCGGGCGAGGTTCAGGCTCAGGGAAGTGACAGAGCAGCTACACTTGACGGAGGAGCAGGCCTGACGGAACTCAGCCGCAGCGCCGGCAGTGGCATCGGCGGCATCAGCAGTGGGCTTCTCACAAGGGGGGAGGGAGGAGGGGGTCCGGCTGACGCTGGCACTACGAAGGGCTGGCGAGGCAGCCACCCCTTGACGGCTCTTGAGGAGGGGGAGGTTGGATCCCCGGTAGAGCTGTCCAGGGGGGGTGCCGCTGGGGCTGACGGAAGCAGCAGCAGCAGCAGCAGCAGCAGCAGCAGCAGTAGAAGAAGAAGGGGCGGCGGCAAAGGCGAAGGGCAGGGTGCAGCAGGCGAGCGGGGCAAGAGACGTGAGGAATGGAGAGCCCCTGTAGAGGAGGAGGGAGAGCTGGACTGGTGGGATGCTGCCACCCAGGCACAGTGATTTGGATCGTTTGATATCTTGCAAATTTGTTCAAAGTTGGTGGCTGGACTGGTGGGATGTAGCCACGCAGCAAAGTGATCCACAAGTGGGTGTGCCTCCAGCTGTGGTAGCGTGGCATGCATGGCGTGTCAGGTTGCTGGCAGTCACGTAGTCCACCCGTCATGTGCTGAGATGGCTGGAACGAGTGGTGTAATATGAGGCACTTGTTGGGGTTGCGCATGAGGGACCGCCTGCTGGCAGTACGGGAAGGAGCATCTCAGCCAGGCAGTAACCAAGTGAATGGGTGAAGAACGCGCCTTTTGCATGGGGCCGCGCAGCTGAGTTGCCTCTGGACATAGGTCAGGGAGTGATATCCTACGGTCCTGCACTTGTCTCTATGGCACGGCTAGCCCAGGTGCGCTCAAGTGCACTGTCAAGGGACTGCAAGATGCATTTCCTTGGCTGCCTTCGCAACAAAGCCACCCATACTGAAGTCCCAAACCAACTCCGCAAGCAAGGAGCCGATCCTCTGATCTTTTGCCCCTGTTTCGATGCCAGCTTCACCTGCTGTCTCAGTGGCCTTAGCTTGTCTCGGGGAGAGACCTGCCATACCAGAACTCAGGCAAGTTCCAAAGCATGGCTGCATCGAGCCCTGAGACTGCTTTCCAAGTACAACACGGGCCAACTGCATCTAGGTGTGGTGCACCTAGGTTTAGCATGCCATCTATCCCGCCCCTGTCCCATTGAGATCCAAATCATCCCCCCTCCTGGCAGCTGAGTAGTAACAGTCACTCATCATCACGTTGGGTTTCTTGCGCCTTCCAAAGCAACAAAGAGTGGCTGCATCAGCAATAGCCAACTAAGGTGCAGTGCTCACAGGGTGGTCACATGAGACGCGCGTGGGGGTTGGTGAGGGGGGGCATCGCCACGCATGCCCGTTGGCAACTGCTCAGCAAAGGCACCCAAACCCTTGCAAGTGGCCACCTTGCAGTACTAGGGCGCCGTTTTGCGTCGGGAGCGGCGCCTAGCGACCCCTCTCTGCTCAGGAACTTTGCTATCATAGGTCAGTCTCCCTCTTGGCAGCCTTGGCCAGCAAACTCCTAACCTAGTGGCTCTGAGATATGCTGTTCAATTCCCGTGGAGGTTATTCTTGCAGTGACTAAAAAAACTGTCAGAAGCAGTGGCTCTTTTGCCTGCAACTGCCTGACCGTGGCGCTTACTAGTGTGCAGCACATGTGGACCATGGCAAGACCACCTTGATGGACAGGCTGCTGTCGTTCTGTGGCAACTCACTGAATGAGGACAGAGTAATGGATAGTAACCAATTTGAGAAGGAACGAGGTAGGTAGGAACAGGGTGGAGACTGACAGGGTGGCTTTTTCTCAACTAGATGTCTAGTGCGGGACAAGGGGAGAGCTAGGAGTAGGCACACATACGAGGGCCCTTTCTGCTATCAGCACATTATAGTAGGGTCCCCTGCCAATCCTATCAGTTACAGCGCAGGGCTTCCTGTGGTGCTCAACAGTTCGGATCTCTTCGCACAATTCTGCAGGCATTACCATCGCTTCTAAGTACACATCCCTCCAGTACCGAGGCTACACCATAAATGCTGTTGACACGCCCGGCCATGCCGACTTTGGAGGGGAGGTGGAGCGGTGAGATTTTCGATCTAGCCATGCAGGGAGAAATGGTCTGCCCGTGCTGGCGACAGACGGAAGGGAAGTTGGGCGGTGCTTGGGAGGCATTCCACACATTAATTGGGATTTCTTGGGGTGCGAAGAGCTGGTGGCGGAAGGCCAAGGGGTCAGGCACAGGGCGCGCTACCACCACTAAAAAGAGCGAAGCGCAGGGTTTGCAGAGTTCCACTTCGGGCGGCCCCTGTTGAAGCATATTTAGGCGGCACTATCTTTTCTTGGACTTGAACGTATTCGACAGCATGACCCTTCTGTCCCAGCTGAGAAGCGTCGTGCAGGGGAGTCTTCCACTCCTGCTACCTGGCACGCCGCAGGGTGTTGGGCATGGTGGATGGCGCGGTGCTCCTGGTTGACGCCACGGAGGGGCCGCTGTCTCAGACCAAGTTTGTGGTGGAGAAGGCGCTCAAGCGGGGCCTGCACCCGCTGGTGGTTCTCAACAAGGTGGACAGGTGAGGAACGAAGAATAGCAGGGGTCCTCAACAAAGTGGACAAGGGATCGGATAGGTGGAGGTCCCCATCAAGGTGGACTGGTCAGCAAATAGCAACAGGTCCTCAACGAGGTGGACAGGTGAATGAAGGGCTGCAGCTTGCTCTCTGTCAAGTGGGCTGCAGCTGTTGGCGGGGGCCGCGCTGGCGAGCCTTAGTGCGCACGCAGAGCCTTGCACCGTTAAAGACCTGGGATGGAATGTGCGTGTGGGCGGGCACATGCGGTGGGGCTACTCTCTTGTCAAGGTGCACCGGCATGATGAGCGGTATAATTTCATTTTCACCTGCGACTGTTCGCCACGCTTCGAGGCAAGGCGCAGTCTCTGAGTCACCCTCAGCAGTGTTACCTAAGTCCAGGGGTGCCTGGGTGCCGCCTTGAGTCCCTCGCGGCAGAGCTGCCTGCCATGAGTCGCTTGCTGGCTGTTTCCACTACCCCCCTGGCACCGCCTGTGCAGGCCGTCTGCCACGGAGACGCGGTGCGACGAGGTGCACTCGGCGGCGTTTGATGTGTTTGCCCACCTGGGAGCCACCGAGGAGCAGCTGGACTTCCCAGTGCTTTTTGCCTCCGCCAGGGAGGTAAGCCCAGCCCTTCTTCTGTCGCACGTTCAGTACTAGTGCTATACTGATAAGCCCAGAACTTGGGTCCAATTTCTTCATAGAGGTTGCATAAGAATGCGGTATTGGATGTTGTGAGGGCCGCTTCATGCCTTGGCATTGATGTGGTCTGTAGATATGATGGCGGCTCTAGCTTGAGCTTCACGCCTCGGCCAGGTGTTGGGTGGCTGACATGCCTGCAGCTACCTACTACCATGCTGGCCGGCTACCTGCCTTGTGCTTGCAAAGCCACGGAGGCGTGGAGCACCCACAGCCTGGTGCTTGGCGTGCCAAGCTGGTCGGCTGCCTCGCTTGGGCGGCCCGCCACCCAGTCTTCCCCTCCTCTAGGGAGAGATGCACCGGAGCCATGAGCGCTTTCTTAGCGGCGCCCTCACGCACGCCAAAACCAGCTGCCTGCAGGGCTGGGCATCCACTAAGCTGCCGCCAGCTGGCGAGGCGCCACCTGGTGCCAGCATGGCGCCGCTCCTAGACGCCCTCATCGACCACGTGCCTGCCCCCGCCGGCAATCTGGCCGACCCCTTCAGCTTTCTGGTGGTCATGACCGAGAAGGACCCCTTCTTGGGGAAGATCGTGACGGGGCGGATACACAGCGGCAGCGTGGCCGTGGGCGACCGAATAAAGCTGCTGAGGCACAGAGGTACAAAGCCTTTCAGAGCCGACTTAATATTTCCCAGCTCTCCGTTACGTATCCAGCATTGGAAGGCTGGTTCTTGCAGAGTTGCTGCATCTAGCTTAGTCGCGGCGGCGTTGCCGCATTGTGCAGGCAGCAAATCTGTCGCCTAGAACTTAGTGTTGCCTGCAATGGCATGCGCATGTCTATGTAGCGCATGGCTGCCAACGCATGACTGCCTGCGCAGAGGGGGTGCCAAAAGGGTCGGACTTGTTATTGCAAAGCTAGGAAGAAAGCAAGCACCTCGGTGTCTGGCGTGCTTGTGCAGTACCCGATGACCAGCAACCCATGCTGGACTGGCACAACAAGCCCCCATGCCCTCATGCATTCACACTTGCCCTTGCGTTTGCGACTGGACTGTACTAAAATTTGTCAGGCTGCCACCTCAGGCGGTATGGAGGAGGGTTTCCGGGTGACCAAGCTGTTCAAGCGGGCGGGGACCCGGACAATAGAGCTGGACAGGGCGGTGGCCGGGGATATCGTCTCAATAGCAGGTGGGCAAAGCATGGAGTTGCCGAGGGCGCAGCCACGAGACTAGACAGGGTGGGGATGGGTAGGTGGGCCTCCATTGCCAGTGCCAGGAAAACGCAGCCAGGCCTGTTCATGCATGGTGGGAGTACCGCCATGGTGCGAGTGTCTCTGAGGTTGTCAGAGCCCTGGTGCAACTCACATGACCTGCAAGGTGATGACACAGCTGCCAGGCACAGAGAAACTTAAGAGTCAGACTTTGCGCCATAGTCACAACAGTATATCACCCCAATGTTTGTGGTTTGGTGAGCTGCAGGCTGCGCCGCTGCCGGCATCGCCGACACAGTGGCGGCGCCCGCAGTGTTGCAACCACTGCCGCCCGGCCAGATTGACCCTCCCACGCTGTCCATGGTGTTCTCCCCCAATACCTCCCCCCTGGCGGGGCGGGAAGGCAGCCAGCTTACGGGCACCAAAATTGGGGAGCGGCTGGCGGCAGAGGCGGAGACCAACGTGTCGCTGAGGTGGGTGGGTGCGGGGGTAAGGTGTGGGTGTGTGGGTGTGTGGTGTGAGGCTGGAAAGGGCAGCCAGTGTGGGAGTGTTCAATGCCTGCCGGGGCGTGGAGCTGACTGTGCTCCTGGGTTGATGCTTGGTGTCAAGGGGCGGGGCGTGGATTTTGGGAGGTGAGTTGTACATATCATGTGGGATGCGGCTTTGCTCAGGGGCCTTGGCCCACGACTGATGGCGTGCCCTCGCCATACAGGCAACTTGCTGGCCTGGCCTGCCCTGCCCTGCCCTGGCGGGCAGCTTTCCAGGCCCCCCCCCTCCCCCCACACACCACCGCCACCACCACACACACACCATACACACCCCTCTTTGTGCAGGGTGTTGCCGGTGGAGGGCAGCGGCGGCGAGTCGTTCGAGGTGCAGGCGCGGGGCGAGCTGCAGCTGGGGCTGCTGATAGAGAACATGCGGCGGGAGGGGTTTGAGCTGTCGGTCAGCCCGCCGCGGGTGGTGCTGCGGCAGGGGGAGGGCGGCCAGAAGCTGGAGCCGCTGGAGGAGGTGAGAGTGGCAGCGGCAGCGTTGGTCTTGTAGTAATGGGTCCCTATCTGGCAAGTGCTTTGGGCTGGCTGGCTGGCCTCCCAGTCAGGGACTAGGTGACCTCGCTGTGCAGTGCAGAGTCTCATCTGTATGCAGTCACTCATCGTGCTAGCGAGGAATGGGAGGTTCTCCAGGCAGGAAGGTGGAACAGGGAGGGAGGGGTTGCGGACAGGAAGGAAGAAGCCAAGCAGCCCCTCATCCATGAGGAAGCATCGCCAAGGTGTCAAGATGCTGGCATGCAGCTGCACGAGGCCTAGCTGTGGGACGGCTTGCAGCAGCAGCCTGTGAACAGCCGCGTGCTGAGCAATTTACGTACCTCAACAAGCACTTTAGCGACTGGGGCCAGCAGCTACGCTTGGGGGCAGCGCATGCACAAAACATTGCCCGGCTGCTCCGCCGCCGTGGTGCAGGTGGTGTGTGAGGTGGAGGACCCGCATGCGGGCGAGATCATTGAGATGCTCACACTCAGGAAGGGCGAGGTAGGTATCTGCTTCCCCTTGGAGTGAACCTTCTCAGTATTTGTTGTAGCCAGCGTGCCTAGGGTCGCAGGAACAGCCACGCGTGGAAAGCCTGACCGAATGCTGGCGCAGCCTTAGCAGGCAGGGGCCTTGACCATGTGCTTGGCGCTGCAGGAGCCTTGACCATGTGCTGGGCTGCTGGCAAGATGTGGAACCCCCTGTCGTCAAGGCATTGCCTGTGCTGGCTGTCTGGTAGGCATGCCAGCAGCATGCACTGCATCATCTCAGCGGCTGGACTGTCCGCCAAAACCCCAGCAGAATCCCCACAAATAGCCATGCTGGACAACGGGGCAGGGCATGGTCCTTAGTCGGTGATGGCCGCCCGACGTAATGCCCCCTTGCATCACCTCCCTGCAGTTGCAAGCCATGCTGCCGCTGGAGACGGAGGGCAAGCAGCGGCTGGTCTTTGAGTGCCCCTCGCGCGGCCTCATCGGCTTCCGCGCAGCCTTTGCTGCCATTACCAGGGGGACGGGCATGCTGCACAGAGCCTTCACGCGGTGAGGGCAGCGGCGTGCATGGGCCGTAGGCGATGGCTTTGGCCAGGCTATGCTGGCTGGCCTGCCTGGTGGTTCACCCACCGCCAGGGTCGCTCCTTGCAAACACTAGCTTACGTCGCAGCCGACGGTTGGAACACAGAGAGGCGTATGAACTGTGAGTTGCTGGACTGCCTGGCGGCAGTTGTGGCGAAGGACCATTTGCACGCGCCTCCCACCGGTGCCGCAGGTATGGTCCCTACCGCGGCAGCATGGCTGATGCCCGGAAGGGCACGCTGGTGTCGACCGCAGCGGGGCGCAGCACGCTGCATGCGCTGGGACTGCTGGAGCCACGGGGGGCGCTGTTTGTAGACCCCGGGACGGACGTGTACGAGGGCATGATAGTGGGGGAGCACAGCAGGTGGGCTGCTAGGGGGCCGCTGCTTGCGCCCTGTAGGGGTAGGGGGCAGCATTTTATGGGGGTTGGGGGTTGGGAAGATGTCGTGGGTGGACGGGCGCACTGACCTAACCTCGGCGTGGCTCACATGAGGGTGTCTGGCGGCTGGTTGAGGTGGGAACTGGCCATTTCATGCCCGTTCCCACTGGTGAATTGGTTGGGTGGAACGCTACCGAGGGCTGTGCCCATGGTGCAGCTAGGGCCAGAGACACTTCCGCTGTGGGGTGTTTGCTGAGCTATGGGTGGCGGGTAAGGCTTCCAGGTGAACTGGGCAGGCGAGGGCTGCCGGGGCGGCACGCATGACCTGCCTCTCGCTCCCTACCCTGCACACACTCAAAAGGCCTGGCGATGGGCCGCGGTCAATGGTTCGTCTCTTGCAGTGCGTGTCCTGTACACCTCCCTGCTGTGCTGTGCTGTGCTGTGCTTGGCAGGGACAGCGACCTGGAGGTGAACCCCACCCGGGAGAAGGCGCTGACCAACGTGCGCGCCGCGGGTGCCGACGAAAAGGTCTTCCTGACGCCCCCGCGCTTGATCACTCTGGAGGATGCTATCGGGTGAGGGGCTAGGTGCACACGTAAAACCGGGGCTACCTGCACATGAAAAGCCACCTCTTCAAAGGCCCCCAAGAATTGCGGCCCTGCCTGGCACCAGAATACTTTGACAGATCTGCAGCGGCTGCGTTAGCTGTACTTGTGGTGCAGCCAGCTCTCATTCACATCTCCTCGCTGCTCTTGCCATGAGCATCCATGCTGTGTGCATGCGCGGCAACCTATGCCAACATGTGGGGAGTGAGTCACTGGTCATCGACTCGCCACGCATGCTTCGCAGGTATGTGGGCGAGGATGAGCTGATCGAGGTGACGCCCACCAAGCTGCGGCTGCGGAAGCGGGTCCTTGATAGCAGCTCTAGGAAATCGCTCAGGAGGAGGGCAGCCGCGGCATGATGGGCAGGGCAGCCAGGCAGGAGCTTTGCCTTGCACACGGTGGCGGGCAGCGCGATTCAGGAGGTAGGGGACAGCGGTACGGATACTGCATGCAAGGTGGGGCTGAAGCTCGCCTGTTTGCCACCAGGTCTCTGCCTGGCCCATGGTAGCGTAGGCCACTGCTATTGCATCCCCCCCCGCC
>BBXU01000697.1:0-42254 GCA_001598975.1 Parachlorella kessleri | reverse complement strand
CCCCCCCCCCCCCCCCAGCCAGGCAGCCCCAGCTCACCAGTAGTTCTTCTTGATGTAGGACTCCAGCTCCGTGTCGATCTTCTTCTCGCTGACGGCAATGCGCTTCTTGAGGCCCTCAAGGTCGGCGCGTGCCTGGGTCAGACCGTCACGCACGTTCTGGGGCAGGTCGGTGTCGCGTGCCTCATACGTCCAGTTGAAGCCCTTCTCGATGGCCTTGCGGTCATCGATAATGTCGTTGGCGGCGTTGGCGGCGCCAGCGGTCAGGGCCACAGCACCGGCCAGCAGGCCGCCCAGCACTGCGCGGCGAGACTCCTCAGCGGAGGCGCGCAGCACCACAGCGCACCTGCAGCGCAGTAACCAGGGCAGCACAGCGGTCGCACAAAAGTGATGCTATGTCTGCTCTCCCGACAACAGCCTGCGCCTTGGTCTCGGTAAGGCAGGCGTCAAGGGTGAGAGGTAGCTTCTGCTCTGCCACTCTCAGTCTGCACTACCCGAGGAAACAGCCGCTGGACTGGTTGGCTGGCAGTACTGCTACATGCACTCCACCCGCTGCTGCCCTGCCCACGCTGGTCAAGCACAGCCTAGCAACGCTTGAGGGTTAGGCGCCTCCTCTGAGCTGCCAACCACAGCTGGTATTGCTGAACAGACCAAGGGATTTCCTGACAAGCTGTACCTGGCTGCGCGGGTGGCCTTGGGGGCTGCAAATACAAAAGACACACCGTGAGTTAATAGATGGAATCGACACAGTCACAGCTCGGTCCTGTCAAGGGAAAAGCTTACCAGCGCGCACGGGCTGTGCGGCGACAAAAGCCCTCTGGGACATGGCGGTCTGCATGTTTTACTTGTGACGAAGACGAGTATATGCAGAGGCAAGTCCCAGAGATTGCTGCACAGGCGCGGACGGTGGCAATGAACGACCCCAACCTTCGATAAGGATTAGGATCCGGACAAGGGTTTTCCTGGGCATGCCAACCCTAGTCCTGCCAAGTTCAAACAGAGTCGCTCCAGCTCAACACTTGTTTCAATCACTGAGTTGTGCTTGTCCTTCAGCTCATGCTTCATATGCCTGCGGTGCCCATGGTGCGGTATTCGCAGGCATGGGAGGCACCATGCCTGCCTCAGTCGTGTCTCAGTCGCGAGGTTGCGTCAAGCTTGTGGCGTGTTGTCAAGGGCTTCCCCTAAGCGGATGAGCGGTGCTGTCTGGGAGGTGGTGGTGCGCCCAAGTATGTTATTCTGAACTGGCCAGACAAACTGGCCTTACACGCTTATCCCTCATCGTTTATTTGGTAAAATGTGGCAGGCAACGTGAACAGAGAGGAGGTAGGGGCGAACCGGACTAAAATAGCTAGTTGTTTTAATACTCTGGTTCTTGCCGGAGTTCTGATCGAGTAGGTCTCTTCCGAGACAAGCTAGTGGAACAGCAGGTAGACCTGGAACTGGAGCAGGGAAACTTCATAGGATAGTGGCTTACCCAAGCCGCTTCAAATTGCAGTCGACTCTTCGCACTAGCCCGGAGAGAAATATTGGTGCGAGGGGGCTGCCTCGCCTTGTTGCCAGAGCCGCAAGTGTCAGGGACTCCCTAATTATGCCCCTGCCTCTCCATGGCGGTGAAGCTGGGCCCAAGGGACACGACAAGCTAGGAGCTAACAGGCGTCGAAAAGCAGCTGACCCTACAGGCAGCCGGACAGGACACGGCAGCCAGGATCCTAACAATAGAGAGTCATTGGTCAGAAGGGGGTCTGGTAGTAACCAGGGTAGCCTGTGGTTAACCTCCTTGGGTACACAACACCCCCCGGCCTTACCTACCCTGTTACCCTAAACTGACGATACACAGCTGCACGTGTGCTGCTTGCATTTGCACAAAGATGCTGCTGATGCTAAACCAAATAATTCAAGAAGAAAGAGCCTCCAAGGGACCACCGCCTGGTACTGTTGCCCCGGAGTCTCCCACAAAGTGCCAACTAGCGACTGTTCCCTGGTAGACTCTTATAGACTGCCGACCAACCAGGTGCCCTGGAGCAGACCGCTAAGCAGGGCACAAAGCGGTGCTGCTGAGATCACGGCGTATCGCCTATCCCTCCCTCTCTCACTCCCTGCATGCCCACACCAGCCCAGGCAACAGGCAGGTCGACGCATTATGGCTGCCAGCATCCCCCACGGTCAGCCAGCAAAGCCCTGGGCGGGAACCCAAACTCTCGTCAGCCAGTCACTCCTCTGCGCTTGCAACACTAAGTGGGGATCCTCGTAAGAGCTCCACTGGCCCGTCCTCACTGGCAACCACTGCGGCTGCAGCCACTCCCGTGTAAAGGCCATGCGTCACAACTCCCCGCACACCCTCGATCTCTCGGACGATCTGCCCGTAGCCTACATCCTCACCCAGCAGCTTGAGACCCTCGTCTGCAGGTCAACAGTGCCCAGCGCCTACTCCCTCGGGGGAAGACACGACGTGTGTGCTGCGGTGTGACCAGGCAGGTGCATGCAGAGGCTGCTTGCCTACAGGGGAGGGGTCCTGGCATCCAAGCTACAAGGGAGGGGGTCTTGGCACCCAAGATACAAGGGAGATAAACCGCTGGCTGCCGCCACCTGGCTTCCTACCATGCAATCCAACCAAGCCGCCGTGTCACGAACAGGCCGCAGAGCACACTGTCCCACTCACAGAACTTGATGTCCAGGATGTTGTGCCCCTCGGGGCTGACGTACGGCCTGTCACCGCCGCGCGGGTCGGCATTGTTAAGCAAGGACCGCCTGCAGCCACGTGCGGTCAGGGTTACAGTCGAGCGCACCTATTTGCTACACCCCCTGTACCTTGCCTCTCCAAAGGGCTGGCCCAGGGAGCGCGAGGAGCGGTACATATGTTTGTTGTGTTTGCGACCTTCTTTTCTGATGACATAGAAAAACCTATGTCATCATAAAGAAGCTTACTGACACACCTCCAGATCTCTGCGTCAACTATGAAGATGTCGTCCAGCTCCTCCCCTGTCTCCTCCCACCCCTCCTCCTCCACAACCACCGGCAAGTCGCCACCCAGCCGACTCACCACCTGCAACCACACACAGGACAGCATCCGCAAGTGCACGCACAGACACGCTGACGCGGCCAGCAGCCTTGCTTGTCACTTCAGCGGCAGCATTGTGGCAGCAAAACAGCTGAAGCTGGGTAGTAATGTACGGGCAACGTGCCAGTGCCAAGGCAGATGGGTACATCAGTGCTAACCCTCAGCCACCCGCCGCCCCCGCTCACACACACTCGCAAGCATGCCAGGGCTGCAAGCTCCCCTTCCCCCCCTTCAACATCCCCCCGGACCTGCTCAGGGCTCTGCACTAGCACAACACAGGTGGCAGCCGCCGCCACGAGCTGCCTGGCCCTGGCCAGCTGCGGCTGCTGCGGCCGCGCTGTCCGCCCGGCTATGAAGCTGAGCTCAGGGTCACAGCCGTCCAGCTCG
Source organism: Parachlorella kessleri (assembly GCA_001598975.1). NCBI lineage: Eukaryota > Viridiplantae > Chlorophyta > Trebouxiophyceae > Chlorellales > Chlorellaceae > Parachlorella > Parachlorella kessleri. The sequence continues at coordinate 38,812 of BBXU01000697.1, read as the reverse complement.
TCAGCCACCTCCAGCAGCAGGTCCACCTGGTTGCCAGCCTCTGCCTGGCGGGAAAAGGACAGGAAGGGGGGGCCGAAGGGCAGGCGTCGGCCTCTAAGGAACACCCAGCAAGCCTCGTGACACCCGCATCCCATGGCCCAGCCAAGGGCTGGCAGGAATCCCAAATATAGTCCGACATGCACTAAAGGGGCTTGACAATCAACATGAAGACAGCAACTACAATGTAGCACACCTTGTGAAGCTTCTGTCCTATACCTGGCATGCTGTTACTCTTAGCACAACGAGTAGTTCTGCGGCCCATACAAAGAGCGGCTGTCACCCCGCACCCATGCCAACCAACCTGGGTCGTCAGCGGGACGCCATGGAAAGCAGCTTCGCTAGCTGTGACAGCAGAGGCAGGCACACACCGCACCCCCTACACGCGCCAACAGTGCTCAGGCCATCTCATTGTTGTGCTCTTAACATACTTGCAATACTGCCCGCCTACTCCCAACAGTACTGCTTACAGTTGCCGCTGGTGCATGGTGCAGAGTGTACGGCTGTCTGCGGAACCCTCTGTTCGCTGGGGAACAAATGACAGGCTGCATGGCCCGATATTTGAGTGGAAAAAAAGACCTTTGTAAGCCATGCATAACCCACCTGCAAGGCGCCGGAGTCAATCCGCCTTGCAAGCTCCTCGACAACAGCGTTCACCGCTAGCCCTGTCCCCAGGCCCACCGTGTGGTGAGGCTTGACATATTTATCCACCACGAACTTTGCTGCAGCCCTGTACACAGCTTGAAGTGGAAGGGTGGCAAGGGGCAGTCCCTCAGTTGACCCTTGCCTGCTCTCAACCTGGTCTGACTAAGACCTGCCTGAGGGGCTCCTGCTCCAAGGAGGCCCGTAAGCATTTTCCAAGCTGTCTGCCCCTGGGTTGGCCGCCTGAGCAGCGTTCCCTGCCTATTGTGAACACCTTGGGGCTCCTAAGGAAGCAGACGGGCATCATGGTCAGTCCTACAGATCAGGTCAAATAGGCTAAAGCGCAGACCTCTGGCCCTAAACCTAGACCTCAAACATGCATAACTGAATAGAATAGACTCTTCTAGTCCAATTCCCCAACCCGACCCGTCCATCAATCTTACGTGGAATGACGTAGACAGCACCCAGGTGAAAACCTGCAAGAAGGGCAGATCGAGGACCCGATTGCCAATGGTGGGTCCAAAATACCCTAAGAAGTTCAAAGGACCTTCCGAGCTATCGAGTTGCTGTCGTTGATCACCCTTGGCCCTCCGTACACCTGCTAGGCCACCCTCACCAGGATGCTTCGAGCAGCAGCAGGCGTTCTGCGCCGGGCGAGGAGCTGTAGGGAGGTGTTTGCCGTGCAGTGGTGCCCAGCTGCCCTCCCAGAGCTAAGTGCCGAAGGGTTCCCAGGGCTTAGAGCCATCAGCAGCCGCTCACAGCGGGGGCTCCAAGGCAAACAGGGGACTGAGTGGGAGATCCTAGCAAAGCAGGGCTACGACGTCAACCCCTGTCACAGCAAGCTGCACCCGGCAGTCACAGAAGCAGGCATCGAGCCCGAGGAGGATGAGGAGTTGCCAGTGCAGGAGGCTTATACACCTGAGAGCGAGTGCTTTGGCTGCGGTAAGTGGCAGGGTGATAGGTTGTATAAGCATATAAGGAGGTATGAGCATGGCCTGGCGGAACTTTTGCCTGCAGCATGTGGTCAAGCAGCTATGTGCATGATGCGCACCTGCTGCACCCCTTTCCTGGCAGCGGTTTTGTTGACCAGTATGTTGTCTCAATGACGTGCAGGTCCAGCAGCACTGGATGGGCTCAAGCTCCGCAGCTTCAGGTGGGGTGCACCTGGCAGCTGGTCACACGAACGCCTCTCTGCTGTGTTGAAAACAAGTACAGCTATGTACAGGTTGTTCTAACGGGTGTGCGTAACTGACTCGCTTCGGTGCGTGTCCATAGTTTAACAGCAGCAGCAAGAGTGAGGCCACCACTCCCGCAGCTTTTCTGTTCCCCTGCTTTCACTTCTGGCGCCACTTTTGGCAGGGTCCCGGGCGGCCTGGAGGCCACAATCACGTTGGACAAGCGGTACTGCGCTTTCCCCGGCATCATCAATGGCGGCATCATCTCCGCCATCTTTGACTGCCATGGCAACTGGACAGCAGCCATTGCCCTCATGGACCGCGCCTGCTTACCGAAGCCACCTCTCACGCTGACCTTTGAGATGCTGGTGGGTGACTGATGGGCCTGATGAAGGGCACGCCGGGAGGGCCGGGCGCTTGTCACTGAGGGACCGGGTATGCGAGCCGAGGTGTTGTGTCATTTGTGTACAAGGATACAGGGAACGGGGCAACGCTTTTACATGCCGTGGAAGGAGAACTGGCGCAGGGAAGCTCAGCCTGCTGACATGAAAGGCCCTGTTTTACACACTTTTCGGGCCCATCACTTTGATATGCCAGTGCAACTTATGATAAGGGCTGCAAGGAAGACGCTCCATGTTGGATGCTCGTGAGCAGGTGACCTTCCAAGAGCCCACACCACCGGATGAGCCGCTCATAGTCCGCAGCCAGATAGTGCGTATCAAGGAGGCTGGCGAGATAGGCAGCAAGGCCACCGTGCAGGCAAGTCTGTTGGACTCTTTGACCAGGGGCCCCTGCCATCAAATGCTCTGCTGCGAGGATGGGTGGTTGTCTGTGCTCGTCCGGGTACTGGCTTACTTTGGGTGAGAGCTCTGGCCAAATCCCGGTTTGCGTATTGTTGTAGGCAGGCATCTTGAGGAGCCCGCTCGATACGCGTCAACTTGAGCTGTAGGGTTGCATGGTGGTTGGGCTAACAACAGCCTGGGGCAAACCAGGGCTGGGTTACCGTGCACGACCCGCCAAAGCGTGGCGTGGGCGCTGTGAAGGATTTCCTGTTGGTGTTGGCATGCAGGTGGACATGAGCTTGTACCATAACCTTGGGGGCCATGAGAAGCTGGTGGCCAGCTGCACGGGCATTTTCAAAAAGCTGGGCGCATTGAGAGCACTTTAGGAGGGCGCAAAGGTTGGGGGCTGCAGTCAATGACAGACGAAAGTTGGGTGTAAATGCAAATGACACAGGCAAGGTTTTGGCTGGAGCTAGTGGGTGTGGGCAGTGTGAACTGCCTGGAGCCTTGTTCGGTTGCTTGAAGCAGTGTTGCCAAGGGCACACCAATGGTTGAAAAGATGATGGTGGCGAGTGGTGCAGCCTGTGTATCAGCTTGGTGAGGCTGTGCACTCGGCGTATAGCAGGACACACCAGCTTGGGTGAGCCGAAGTTGACAGGGTGGCGTGCAAGGGATGAGCTGAGTGAGCTATGTCTACTTAGCGTGTCAGTGAGTTGCCGACACAGTTCACTAGCAAACCAGTCGGTCTGCTTGCTAAACCGCCTGAGCCAGCATTTGTTGGGTTATACTTCCTGTGCCGGCCACAAGACCCGGCAGAGAGCGACCATTATTAGAAAAGGTGCCTCACATGGCGTACTGTAGGACAGGGATGTGTACCTGTGAACTCCCAGCTTAACTTGCAAGGTATGCTCTGGGGCTGTAGGCTGTATAGTACGCCTTCCGTAACTTACTGTGCCTTTATGAGACTTGCGGCTAGACCATTTGGTTTATGTCACATATGCGTTTTGGCAAACCACATGCTGGAAGGCAGGCTGGCTGGTATTGACGGTGCTTGAAGGCCGTGCCTTGATTCAGCTAGCTGACAAGACAGGGATTCCACGGGAAGGGCTCTGATGAGCATTAATCTCAGCCCAACCGTAATATTGATAATCTCCACCGCATGCATTAGTTCAGCCAAGCTAATGGAAATATGGCCAAGCTATAGGACAGCAAAAAGGCTCGGTCAGAACAAGTACACAAGGTTGTTCGATAATGTCCAGAAGAGGATGAACGTCAAGAGCTCCGTCGATGAAAATATGCCGCTGAGGACAACTGGTGACCTGCAACAGCGACGCAGGCAAGGAACCTTTGTGTAACTCCAGGCACCCAGTGTTGGTGTACCAGTCATACGACAGACTCGTCCAGAGTAGGCAACAGTGGCGCAGGTAATAGGTAAGCTTGACTCCAGTCAAATCTGGGCGTGATTGACTACAAGCCCCTGCCTTGACCGCCAGAAGAAGAGTCGAGCACTGATAAGAACTCACCACCCGCCAAAGTACAGGTTAGGCCGGAATGCCGCTTTGGATAGCAGTGCCAAGCTCAACTGCAGCATGTGAAACGCAGGGTTTGCCTGCCCAGGAGGCACACGGTGGTCCACCAAGGCCTGAAAGGTCTAGCGTGATAAGCAATTGCACAGCGTGCGCTGGACGCAATAAGCACGAGAGCTTGGGCCGTGTACGCCCTGCGGCACCTTACCACAACATGTGCAAGAAGGTAAATTCCAAAGCCGCTATAGCCTGTCACTCCAGCTATGCCTGTAAGGCAGCCTGCTATGAGAGACACAAATATTCGACTGCAGCAAGAAAGATCTTTGCTTTTGGCAGGGCGCTCAAGCCCCATGAGCGGATGGCAGCCTGCTCTTGCAACTCACTTGGCGTTGATCACTTCAGCGTTATTCTTCATGTTGGGCAGCGACAACATCTCCTGTCCTAGCGGCTTTGCTGAGTTAGCCATGCTCCTGCCGCTACTTCCCTTGCTTAGCTATATTTCTCCAGTAAGATAAAGATAGTTGGAACCCTTGAGAGAAACCAAAAAAAACCTTTGTTGATTGTCTTCCAACACAGGAGAGTGCAAGCACAAGGGCCTTCCAGACGACGTCTAGGAGCTATGAAGGAATATCGATTTGGAGAGTCGACAAGTGTCCAAGGGGGCCCAGAAACGGAAACAAGCACAACCCCTGTCATTAGACGCTGGTGTTGTACTGCAGATTGCACTGCCGATCCATCCCAGTTCTGGCCAGCCTGCGTGGTCCTTTCAAAGAAAGCTAGGGGTCCCCCTAGAAAGCTTGCACACTCATACTAACGCTCGGTGCTCCTGTGGCTGCCTTGGCAAGGGGAGACAGCGGTCTTGCTGTGGAGCTGGGGCTTGAATCCTGCAGGCAAGGCTTGGTGAGGCTGTGCACCCAGCATACAGCAGGCTAGCATATAGCAGCTCGGATGGTGTTCAACACAGCTACGCCAGGAGCAAAGTGTGATTTGCCAGAGCTAAGCAGGACACCCTGGTCAGTGGCAGTCTGGAGGGCCTTGCTGAGCATTGCGTCTCAGCTTTTGCCAGCTCAGTGTTTGCTCATGCCCACCGACCTGCTTGGAGGGTGGCAATCTGGAGCTCTCCGCCTGTGCCTTTTTCTGCTCATAATACTTCCGCTTCACCTCATTCATCTCACTATTCAGACGCTCAATCTCATACTTGTACTCAGCCACCTGTTAAGCACACAGCACAGCAGTCCTTGGTGAGCCTAAATTCCATTGCTGAGGTACGAGGCATGTGAACACTTGCAAGGGTGGCAAGGACAGTGCTGCAGCAGGATAAGGGCAGCCTTGGGGGAGGAACAGCAGGTTGCGCTGGCTAGCGAACACCTCACCTGCGCCTGGTACATGTTGAGCTCTGACGCAAGTGCCTTGAGCTGTTTGGTCTTCTCCCGTAAACTTGCCTGCCCAGGATGGAGAGAGACAAGCTCAGTATGTGTCAGCGTGTGTGGCTGACTGCATTGGCCACTCTCACATCAGAGGCATAGGAAACATACCTGGTAAATGCTCAGCTGCTCTGCTGCTTCTGGGCCAGGCTGGCGGGACAGAATATCCTTCAGCTCAAGGTACAACTTCTCCTTTTCCTGCACAGATGTAGCAAAGCGCTCCTATACAACCCAACTGCCAGCACGAAGGTTGCCTGAACTTTGCTACACCAAAGTAACTAATTGGCAATCAAGTTTTGACTGTAGAAGCCAGCTGGCGCACACTAGCAGCCTGTTACCCCCAGCATGCCGGCCTGCAACTGCAAGCTGGGCACTGGACTACCACGCGCAGCAAAGAAACATCCCCCAGCCCTCGCACCTGGATGAGCAGGTCTTTCTCCACCACCTCCTCTGTTTTCACTATTAGCCGCTTCTGCAGCATCTGGATTTTGAGAATCATCTCGTAGGTGGTGGGGTCGCTGCCCTCCAGCTTGCGCCACCTGCAGGGCAGTTTTACAGCACTATACATTGCCATTGCAGTGCCACACACATCCACACAGCATGATGCAATTCCTAGCCCTTGAGGCTGAGCACCGCAGGTGTGACCTGCAGGGGTAGCCTGCTGCCTCTTGCCAACCCACTGAGAAGGTAGTCCATCTAAAGCAACGCAAATGCCAAGTCACTAATTTAAAGCTCCTTTCACCAAGCGCAAAACAGCTTGTGAGGTAGTGCACTACCTACCAAGCAGCGCCCCAGTCACCAGGCAACCTGTCCATGAACATACCTGTGCACATTTAGCGGACTCTCCAGCTCCTCCGACAGCGCCTTCACCTTGGTCCGCTCCTGCAGCAGCTCGCGATTAAGGTGGTGCACCTCCCGCTTCAACACATCCGAGTTGGCCACTGTGCTGCGCAGCTTCTCCAGGTCCCGTTTTAAGTTGCTGACCTGCACCAGGAAAACGAACATGGCCTCGCAGGGCACATACAGTACCCAAGGGCAGGCCGCATTCAAATCACGCCCCCCACCCCCCATTTGAGGTCCAGCTGCATATTGACAGTCGCTGGATCATGTAGCCCCGCAGACAAGCATGACACAACCGTCCCTGCTTTGTGGGTTGAGCAGCAACCGCTCCACAGCATGGCTTTACAATAGGGGCGCCACTGCCCTCTGCACGCCACCTGCACCGTACAGCCACCAAATTTGACTTGCCTTGATCCGCAACACCCTAATCTCGTTCAGCCGGTCACGATACTGGGCCTGCCCTCTCTCCAGGGTGCTCTGCTGGATCTTGATCTTTTCGTACAACAAGCGCAGCTCCTCGTTCCGGCACACCAGCTGCCCATTGAGCACATCCCGCTCCCCGACAACTACATCATACTCCTTCTTCAGCTTGAGCCGCGCCTGCACATTTGCATTGACTTGGCTCAGATACGTGGTCCCAGTCTCACGCACCGTGCCCAAAGGCAGCATGCGGTGGGGCATACACAGGTTTCGGTTAGCTGCACCTCCTTCCCCCGCCAGCACAGCTTGCCAAGGGCGCCCTTGTGTCCCTTAGAGAATTAGCCATACTAGAACATTCCCCCGCCCCTGCGCCCTGCTGTCACATCACTAGCCCGGCTGTCCTACCTGGTCTGCCTCAGCAATAGTATTCTGGAGCTGCTGGATCTCAGCTCGACTGCCTGTCAGAGAGTCCTCCTGCTCTCGGACTTGTTGGCTGATGCGGTTGATTTCTGATCGCAAGGCGTCACAGTCTTTCTCTGCCTGCAGCATTGCAAGGCTGAACACGTCCACGAGCACCCACCCCACAACACTGTTGGGAAGCCATCTTGCTTAATATGTTGCGATGTCCATGACCCGCATGCAAGCAGCTACAAGCCAACACATGTCAAGCGAGGCGAGGTCTTGAGGCAAGATGCTTTAAACTTGTTCCTTCGCACCTTGATGTGGTCGTACTTGACCTTCATCAGCAGGGAGTCCTTGCTGCTGATCTCCTGCTTGAGCTGATCTGATTGGTGGTTCTGCAGGGTCGAAACAGCTGATATGACAAAGCTGCTGGATCCTACCATTGCTCTCGAACATCAATGTGCCTCACTGCCACTGACTCTGGCCACTATGGCATTGTTTGTTAGGCATCCTTCCAGGGATATTGCGAGCTCGTCCCACCAAGCCCCCAGCACAGCTGCGCTTAGCAACGCACCAGCATCTGCAGCTTGCGCCGCAGCTCATGAATTTCGTCTTGCAGCTCAATCAGGTTGCGGCTGTGGGTGTTGCGTTCCGCCCGCACGGTCTCATAGAGCTCCTGCTGCTGCTTCAGTCTGGTCTCGCCCTCTGCAGTTATGGCCAATGCGCCAGTTTGCTGCTGCACAACCCACTAAACTACCACTCCCATACCGCATGCCCCAGGGCCAGGCATCTTTTGGCACCCGATAAATTGCAATTCACGGCCTACCCAATTGGTGAGCATGCTGCAACAGGCACCTGCGATACGCTTCTGCAAGTCCACTATGGCTGCGTCCCGCAGGGCCAGCAGCTCCTTGGCCTGTTCATGCTTGGCTGCAGTTTCATTGGCCTCCAGCACAAATTTGTCCTTCTCACGCTCCAGGGACCGGATGACCTACAACATGCAGCCAGGGTGTCTGTCTGCATGAGCCATGCAGACCACAGGGTATAACAGCCCTTGCAAAAGAAGCAATAGTCCTCAGCGCTTCGTCTCAACCATTAAGACCTTGGGCCAACCCTGCCTACCTGCTCCTGCTTGGACAGCTCAGTGCGGTAGCCCTGAATCTCCTGCTCCAGATTCTTCTTCATCATCTCGGTGACTTTAACGAGGTCAGCATGCTTTGCTGTGTTGTTCTCGGCCGTGGTGCGTTCAACCTGTGCAACACTTCAGTGCCCTTGGTCAAAATGGCACGAAGTGATGCTGCTTCTATCTTGGCGCAGCAACAGCCAGCAGTGGGCCAGAGTTCAGCAATAGATTCTTGAGCATTACTCGTCCCAAAGGGACAGTACAAGTAGCAGACCTTTCACGTTCCCTGACTAGCTCCTCCTGCTTATTGCGCTCCATGTCAATCTGCCGCTGCGCCAGCTGGATTTCCCGCTCCAGGCCAGTCACTTGTGACTGCAGACAAGAGCGTCTCACGTGACAAGGAAGGGGCTTGGAGGATGTCAGTATGATTGCAGGTCACAAACCTGTTACGGGAAGACGGCTCATATGCACACGCCACTGAAGAGGGCAAGCATCTAAAAGTAGCCTACGCTCGCCTTGAGCTCATCCCTGGCAATCTCTACGGTTGACTTCTGCTTCTCCAGCTGCTGCAGTCGAGCCATGGTCTGCTCATGAGTCTTGGATGCTTTCCCTGCCTCCTCCTGTAGCAGATTGCAAATGCAACCGTTCTTGGTAACTTTCCAGGCAGTGCTGAGCCAATTCTGCACCCTCAATCGCCTGCGACAAGTCAATACTCATATGCATCACGATGGCGATCTCGTACCCGTAAAGAGCGGATCTCATCTTCTCTGGCCTTGATCTCGAGCTGCCGCTGAGAGTTTTCTGCGAATAACTGCACATTCAAAAGGCTCCAGTGAAGAACAGTAGGTACCATTTTCTAATCACCAGCGTAAAAACTGTGGAACTCGGGAGTGGGGATGTTTACACATTGCCCAAAGGCCCCATCGTTGTACAACAAGACTTGCATCACCTCCACTAATCGAATCCCACCTGAGTGTTCGTGTGAATGTGTTCCTCTAAGGTCTGTTGCATTTTGGACACCTTGTCTGTAAGAAGGTTGTATTCCTTCTGCAGCTTGTCGTTGGCCACTTGAGTTTCTTTCAGTACACCCTGCACTCAACACAAGCGCACATGTTGATGTATGCCTTGCAGCACGGCTGCTAGCATCCTTGGGAGCACGTTGCATGACTGCTTGTTGATAATGGACACGGTTGTAGCGCACATCTGCCCTACCTGCAGCTTGGACACATGCTCTGCACTCTGCTGCACTGCAACTTGTTTGTCCCTGATGTCCTGCTGGCGCGCCTCCAGGGAGGTATTCAGAGTCCTGATCTGCTTCTCTAACAGCTCCTTCCGCTTCATCTCTCTGTCAACAAACATCAATAGCTCGGGCCTTAGTCCTGTCGACACTGTTAATGCAACCTTTTGCAAATCCTTAACAACAAGTGTCACAAGTTAAGGAGACACCAACAGGTGGGGACTAAGCTGCAGGTGAGCTTGCCTACATGACTGTCCTCCAGCTTGCATGTGCATGGATGCTTTACGCACTCACTTGTCTGCCTCCAATTTCCGCTGAGCCATTGTGTCTCGCAGAGACTGAATCTCAGACTCTAGATTAGACTTCTCAATCTCTGCCACCCTCAGCTTCTCTTGAAACTCCATCACCTGCAGTTAAGTTGCATGCGCTCCTTCCTGCCTCCCTTATGCTGAAAGGTAGCTTGCCGCCATTTGGGAACAGCCTACATTGTTTTGACATACTCTGCCCCTTGTGTCCGACATTCTCTGCCGCTTGTGTGCGAGATCTGCAGACACCACTGTGCTGCACCGCTGGTCACTACATTAGATAACCCCACCTCATTGCGTAGTGCCACGATCTGTTCCACTTGGGCATCCCGCTCACGGGTCAATTCCTCCTTGTGTTTGATAAGCTCGTGCAAGTCCTTCTCCTCCACCAGTCCCACTGCGCACATACAGCTGGCCTCTTGTATGTTGGAGGTGCTGCCCCGTTCCAGCATACTCCATGCCAGTATCCAAACAATCCAAGCAGCGACGACAAGTGGGCTTCGCACCTGCTGCTCCCTGCTCTAGAAGCCGCGATAAATTTGCAATCTCCACCTTCAGCTCTGCCATCTGCTCCTTGGCCTTGACCTCCTGCACCAACAATGAGTATACCAACCCCGTCACTACGCCCATTACCACATCTCTGCCACAGGTGGGGGAAGGGGCACTGCTGATATAGCACGTGTGCCTCGTACGGATTGCTTGCAATCAAGACCAGTCTTTAGCGCGCCTTCTCATGGCTGTCATCGACCATCCGCCAGGAATTCTCGATCTCCTTCTTGAGGGCGGTGATTGTAACCTGGTCATCATCTGACAGTTTCAGTGCCGACTGCACTTTGGCAGCCGCTGCTACTATTTCTGTGTTGAGCTCACGACACTTTTTGATCAGCCGTTTCTCATTCTCTGCACAGCAAGGGCAAATCAACCTGTGGCAAAGACAATTCATCACAGCAACAGCTTGTGACCGCTGCCAGCGCTGTGACAGCCTGCCTACGCACCGTGCGACTTCTTAAGCGCACGGAACACCTTCTCATATTCCACTTTAAACTTATCAAGCCCTGCATCAGTCGCTAGCTCTTGCAGCACCTGCAGACAGCAACACAGGCCTCCACAGCTACGGTGGTGTGTGAGCAATTAAACAGCGTGGCGCTCTACCCGCACCTCCTGGAAGTCGCGCTCCAGGGTGTCGTACGCTTTATGCTCGCCGTCCACCTCCTTCTTGGGGTCACTCTCCTCCGCCATCCCACTCCAAGGCTGCGGCCACTAGTCGGCAAGGAGAACACTACTGGGGGACGCAAGGAGAGGGTGCACTTCAGCAATCTTGGAGTCTATCTAAGATAATAAAAGCTAGAATGGCGCTGGACGGATAAAACACAGAAAATAAAACTTCTGATTGCGCGCCTGCGATGGGCACGTCAGCAGTGCTTTGGAAATGAGGCTCAACCATTCTACCGCGGTGCACCGTCCTATCCCTGATGCCTATATGCCCTTGATTTGTGCGCCTTCGGGGCGAGGGAACGCCCTACGCCCAGGATGGACAGACGGGGTTGATCAGGTGCTATTAATAAAGGCCTGTCAACGTTGGAAAACAGGCTGGCAGGGCAGGCAGTGCCCCAGAGTGCAGTCTCAGCGGAAGGATGGCCAGAACTCCTGGGGTCCCAGGCCGCCCAGCCTGCAGTCTTGGGAACTATCTGCCAGCGATACAGAGTGGGAGACAGAGGAGGAGGACGAAGACTTGTTCCCTCGGGAGGTAGGAAGCTGGCCAGCTGCTTGTCTAATTCCATGTTGTACTCCACCCACTGGGTCATGCCCTTATCGTGTTGCTGCTGCAGGAGCTGGAGCGCAACCCAGAATACTACCTACAAAATGGGCTAGCCCTGGCGCTTATAGTGCTGCTTGGCCTCAGTTTCGGCAACATCCTGCTTAAACTGATATTTGTTGCTTATGCACTGCTATCGGCCGCTTTTAGGTATACCGTCATTTCGCTTTTCATCATTGTGCTGTTTGCCCTGTTCACCTAAACTCACCGCTGGTGATAGTCCGTCTGTAACAACCTCTCTTTACATCCATATTTGCCAGGCATTGTGCCGTCCAAATGCGACCCTTTCCTGTCACGTGCATTTCCATCTTAAATGCGGTGGGCGGAGTACCCAAAACGTCAGTTGGCAGCTCACATGCACCTCCTTGCACCGTATCCCACGACTTCTATTGGCGCCCCATGGGCCACCCACCAAGGAGCCAAATGGAGCATACTATCCTGATACTAGTCGTGGCCCCTCTGCGCGGCCACTTTCTTACTCCACAGTGTAACCATCTGTCGCCAGCGCTGTCTTGCTGCCATACTTGATTGGCTCGCCTGTCTGCGGGTTCTCCACGGTGGCGACCCGGACATCACACAAGGTCTTGCTGGCTGTGAAGTTGACCTGCACCAGGGACCATTACAAATGGTGATATAATTCACACCTTGGATGCAGCCATGTCACCCTCAGCTAACCAACTGGTCGTGCTTTCTACCACCCTTGTTGCCAAAGAAAGCTAGCAACAGTGTGTGATTAGGGCGATAAGACTTATGTGCCCAGCCAGCCAGCCTACGCCCTCCTTGCACTCCACCTGCCAACCCCTTCTTCAGTGCATGGCTCTCTCTAATTCACATTAGCCAACCCTGGCCGATGACCACGGTTGCTAATGGTACCTGCACAAGACGGCACCCCGTCTAATATTGTTAGCGCTGGCTGCCTGGCCTGGCCCTGCCAACCCACCTCAATGGGGAAGAAGCTGCCTGCATCTGTGGCTGGCACCACAAACTCCATGGCCCCAGTCCTGTTGGTCTGGTCGATTATATCAATCTCCCATACCAGCTGAGACTTGCGAGCATCATATCGCCAGTCGCCGTTCTCGATCTGCAATGCAACCACAAATAGAAGGTGTGGGATCCCTGGCGACCTGTTCACCAACCACCGCTCACAGGGCACGCACAGCATCTGATGCCGGATTCAAACTTTCGAAGGGAAAAGGCACTGGGGCCCCTTTGCACACTTTCTGCAACAAATGAGGGTTACATACCAACCCCCTTGGTTGTGAATCCTGTTCATAAACCCCATCCCCCGCTCACACACACCTGGTTGACCTGCGGTGCGTGCGACAGCGCGGGCAGCGGGATCGCGATGTGCACCCGCTGCAGGTCAAAGGCGGCCGTGGACTCGTACTCTATGTTCACATACGACTCGCCGCCCGACACGCTGGGCCAGCAGTTGATGGTGAGCGGCACTAGGCTCTCGTCCCGCGACTGCAGCCGCCACTTCAGCACACCTGCAGGGTTGGCCAGAGGCAGAGCGAGATATTTGCCATGCTATGCAGCAGGAGGGCAAAGTTGGCAGCTGCGTTGGCGTTGGTGGTGCATCTGGTGACTGGTATGACATGCACAGGGGCATTGGAACCACTAGGCCACTGCTTGGCACTGCTGCCGTGCACCATCTCCTGCCAATGCAGGGAAAGCTGCTTGCCCCCTTGGGTGACCCTTGGGTGAAGTGCCAAGCCAGGGCCAATATGCTTCAGGCACAGCAACGGCTGACCAACACTACACGGGCAGGAAATGCCCCCCTGCTGGGCTTGCAACAGCTGCAGCAGCACGCACACAGGCACCCATCCGCGCCCAGCGAGCAAGAGTGCTGCCAGATGGAGCTCACCAAGCGGCGCGCCCGTGGGGAAGGGGCGCCCAGCGTCCTTGAGCCCCAGCACGCTTTGCTGCGAGTACAAGGCCTTGTCGATGTTGGGGTGCGTCTTGAACTGGTAGCCCTGGTTCTCGCCAGCGTCCAGAGTCACTCGCAGGAAGGCTGCCTCCTCTCCCAGGACCTGCGCGACGCCAAGTGAGCCCAGCCGGGCAGCCAGACATCTAAGTGCCTGATAGGGCTGCCATGGAGGTGTGGGTGGAAAGGTAGGAGCATGGGGTTGCGGGGCGGGGCAAGCCCCCCCTGCCCAGCGGATGACTGGGTCCTGTGTGCACCTTTAAGGGAAATGCAACTCAGGCACACCAGCAATCGACACCTGCAGGCCATGGACCACCACCCTGGGCGACAGCAGCCAAACCCCCCCAAGCGACCGCCACCCATCTCCACAGGCCTGCCCTGCCCTGCCTGGCCTGCCCTGCCCTCTCTCACCACACACCTCTGTCCATGACAGCCCGGCATTCACCTGCCACACATACTGCCCCATGATCTCTAGTCCGACACCCAGCAGCGCTGCGGGCCCAAAACCCCTCTACCACAGCATAGCACAGCACCGAACAGCACAGCACCTTGCGCCCACAGGATCGCCTCTGACACTCAGCACCCCCCCGTCCTCCAGCTCCCCTACTCATCCCGCCCAGCCAGGCGCACCAGCGGCCCAGCCCGCCCCACAAACGCATCACCCACCTGCAGCGACATGGTGCCCTGCACCTCCATGTTCTCCAGCCCGCCATCCTTGTTCAGCACCACAGACAGCTTCTCCTCCACCGCAATGTAGACCGGCTCGGACGGCACAAACGCCGGCGCCGCGGCGCTGGCAGCTGCACGAGACGCCAGGACGGGCAAATTAGCGTCAAAGAACGTGCACTGACAGCCCTAAGGGGCCATGGCAGCAGTTGCGGCTGCTGCGATCCGCTTCCCATGCCCTGCTCTGTAGCTCACGCTCATGTCGTAAGTCGTCGGCAAGATAGCAATGCCGTAAGCCAGCTCACACTGCTGCCACCATACTTAGACATCGACATCACAGCTTGCCCCTTGCACATTGACCGGCGGCTCTCAATAAACTCAAAATCAATGAAACCGAAGGTCGTCCTTCGCTTTAAGGCACTGTACTGCACACCTGCTGTTGCTGTTGCTGGAAGGTCCTCCACCACCTCCCCTTCCGCCTTGAGCGATTCCAAGAAATCGCGGCCTGCCTTCTTGGACTTGCCCAGCTGCAAGCATATTCACAACCTAAGTCGTCAAGCATGCACCTCCAGCAGGTTGGAATCCATAAACACTTCCAGGGTAACAGAGGCAGCTGAGCATGCCCCCAACCAGGCTTCTCACCATGACACCACACACGACAGTGTGCCAAGTGCCACACCGGGTGCATAGCAGTGCTGCTGGGACAGCAAGATGTTCGCAAAACACCACCCCAGTGCACGTTAATATGGCTGAGCATCCTTATGCCTACAGCGCCCCTCGGCAGCCAGGGCGGGCTCTGCCAGCCGCCGCACCTGGTGCATAGCAGTGCTACTGGGACGGCAAGTTCACGAAACACCAACTCAGTCTACATATTATGCCCGAGTATACTGCATGCAACGCTTCTCGGCAGCCAGGGCAGGGCTCTGCCAGCCGCCGCACCTGCATGCCCTTCTTGGGCCCCCGGTCTGCGGCCGCCGGCCCCGCAGCCTTGCTGTATATGCCCATGGACGGCTCCGGCCGCGAGAAGCTGGGCCCGCCGTCGGTGTCGCGCTGCGATGAGAAGCCGCTGCTGACAGAGCTGGGGCCGTACATGGAGGCCACTGCAGGCGGTCAAGGGCTTGTCAGGCAAGGCACGCCCGTGGCAAAGCAGCAGCGTGGTCGCCCAGGACGCACAGCAACAGCCCTGTTGGGTGGTGGGTGGCATGCCGCACCAGAGGAAGCGGGGACCAGAGCGCGCAGGCAGACAGGCAGGGGCACAGTGATAACCCCTTGCATGCTGCGAACCAGGGTTTGTCCGCCAGGAAGGTGGCTGCTCAACGTGCGCCCAACCGCATATATGGTGCCAAGGCTGTTGAGCGAAAACCTACTTGACTTGCCGCCCTTGGCTGCCTCTAGCTTTGACTTCTCAATCTCCATAGCCTTCTTCTTCATGAGGTCCTTGGTCTCGTTTATCTTGCTCTGCAGAGCATACCCCCCCCCACTTGCCACACATAGCAGTTTAGGGTTTAGGGTTAGGGTTAGGGTTAGGGCAAGCCCAGTAAAAGATACATAGAACATCCAGAGTCCTTTTGCAGCAGCTGCCAGGCCATCGTCACAGCAGCACATCACCACAGCCCCCACACAGCAGCCTGTCACGAGTGTCAACACCAAACCTGAATAATCATCTTGTGCAGTTTCTCCTCGTGTGACTCCATCTCCAGATTCTGGCGCACTTGGGAGACAGTCACATTCTCCTTGTGCCCCAGGGAGATGACCTCGTCAAAGGCAAACAGCAGGTCAAACGCCGCAGCAGAGACCTGCACAGTGACAAGCTAGCTAGACTCTAATGGCAGAGGGGCGGAGGAAGGCATGCTGACTAAGCAGGCGGAAGCATGCTGCTACCCAGCCCCTGCTTGCTGCCACACCAGGAGTGGCAATAGTCAGTGCCATGCTGTGCCTAGCTCCACCCTACCGCCCATACTGCTGCTCTCCTAAATCACAACCATCATCCTTGCCACAAAGAAAGAAGAAAACCCCCAATAATAATCAAAGAGGCTGTGCCACATCCCACGCATGCCAACACGGTTCCCGTATTCTCAAGCACGAAGGCTCATCCAGCTTCTCAGTACTGGGTTCCTTGACATCCCGACCCGCCTCACGGTGACAGTCTGCCCTGCCCCTACCCACAACCTGCTTAAGGACACCCCCTGCTGACCAGGTGTCCCGCCAAACCTGGCCTGCCCTGGAGCGCCCAAGACTCACGTTTTCCTCCTCCATCGGCACCACATACTCTGGGACCACCTTGCCGCACAGCCGCAGAGTTTCTAGGTCCTCCAAGATGTTACTGGCCTTGTTTGTGACCAGCACCAAGTACATATTCTGCAGCGCACAACCAGCAGGACGGGGGCGAGTAGGCTCAGGGTGCCACAAGTGCACCTCTGGACCAATAGCAGCGCAAGCACATCTGCAGCAGCGCCACATAGTCACAGCCTTGGGGCAACTGCTCTACGGCCCAGCTGCCCTCGCTTACCTCTAGCGGCTGGTATACATAGCGCACATTCTCAGTCTCCATATAGGTGTGCTGCTTGCCCGTGCCGATCAGCTTGGGAAACGCCGCCAAAAGCCCCTCTATCCTGATGCGGCTCATATCTACAAACTGCCGTGACACCAGCGCTGTATGGACAAAAGGGAAGGGGCTAGTTAGAGCATGGGCGCCAACCTACACCTGGCCTCACAGCAGCGCCTATTGCGGCTAGTTCCCACCTATTCACATACTATAAAGCAGCCAGGACATTACTGAAGTGCCAGCGCAGTACCTTTGCCATTCTTTGTGACGATACTTGCTGCTAGCACCACCATGGCTGCTCCTGGCTGCGGTGACTAGGGCTAATTGGTAAAGAAAAGCAGCTCTTTCATACACAAGCCCCTCTAGCACATGATCGAAGGCAGCGATGATCTTGGCAGTTGAAAGTGAGTGCAGGGGATGCCCTGTCTTAGGTGCTTAATCGGTAGCCTGGCGCAGGTCAGCAGTCCATCCGCAGCGGATACTCTAGCAGGAGGGCACTGCTGCATTGCCAGCCCAGTACAGGCAGTACGTCGTGGCCATGCAGCATCCCCTGCACATTACCACCTGAGATACCGAGCCTACTATATGAGTAGGCAGTTGTGAAAGCCTTGACGGTAGTAAGCACCAGGCAGGCCCAAGTTCTTGCCAAACAAGGACCTGCCTGACATCTGCACCCACTGGGCTACCCGTTGGGCCATACCTCCACATCCAGCACCTGCGGAACCCAGGCTGGAATCACCATGCGGCACACTTTTGATCATAGTATCCTGCTCAGCTACAAATCACAAATTAATCTTGGAACCAGTTAACTGATATGTGCCAAGTTGAAGTGTTCCCATGTGTGACCCCAGTGACCAGGACTTGCTTGGGCAGCAGAAGGGGAGTAGCAACCACCAGCCTCCGTCCAGCCCAACATTTACAATGCGTCGCAATGTCCGTCAACTAACATACATAGTGTACTGCGTCATGACTTTTAGCCTAAGCTTCACCGCACTCCCCACAGTCTAGGGCAACCGTGCCGGCCTGGTTCAGTGCTCAGTCTGTCAGCCGTGCACTGCTAGCAACAGCCTTGCCAGCTCTCGCATCAGATTTCTTACAGTACTCCTCTGCTGCAGGTATGCTGACAAGGTAGGCTGTGAGGCCCGTGGAGAGCTGGAGCGGCCTAGCCTCTGCATCCACGGCATGGCAGCAGGCAGGCAACATTGTAAACATTGCTAACTGCGGACGTGTGCTGGCACCGTAGGACAGTGCCGCAAGCATGCATGTAAACTAGGCATCTACGCATCTCTTACGCCCGCCGCTACTGCTGATACACAAGCCAGTGACTCTGACAATACTGACCAAGCCTAAGATCGCTGATGTTGACCTCGCTTACTCCCTGCCCTGCACCACTTCTTGTACCTTCAATCTTGTACCAACAATCTTGTACCTACAAGCACATGTTAATATATGTCTCACCTTCCGGTAGCCTGTGATCAAGCTGCAGGGGCAGCCCCTGGCTGTCCAGGGGCGGGAGTATGCAGGCCGTGAGCTGCCCGCCGTAAACGCAACCAGTATCAATACCAGTAGCGTACTGTTCAAGCTGCAGCCGCCTGCACTCACGAGGGCAAATGAACCGACCTGAACAAGAGTACGTCGTACGAAGGACGCCTTCTGATAACCTCCCTCTTCAACATTTGGCAACTTTGCAAGCTTTCAAGCCTTGCTCCGCTCACTGGGAGTTTCAGTGCACCCGGGACAACCACAATGCCTCCATTGCCCCACGGCTTTACAACTGCCAGATCCCCTACAACTTGCCCTCACCTCTTGGCGTCATGCCCGAAGAAGACGTGCTCAGGTCCCTGCCACACTGACGCCCAAGCCCTGCTCTGCGGGCTTCGGCTCTCCAGGCCCCGCAGCTCCCAGGCAGCCACATCTCCTTGCGCCACGCGCTGTTCATCCCAGTCAGGCTCCATGCCAGTGATGCCACAGGATCTGCTCCCAGCAGCCTCCGTGCCACACGTGCTTCCAGCAGAAAGCGCAGGGACGTTGCAACGGGGACCACTGGGAACGTTCCCTGGACCCTCGAGGGCACGGTCGCCGCTGCTGCTGCCTTCTTTGCCCTCGTTGCTACTCCGTTCCCGGCCAACAGCACTGTTACCGCTAGGCCGGGCCAGCTGCGCATAGGCCAGCAAGGCCCTTTGCCAGTCCATTGGACCCGCAGCGCTGCCTCCACCATTGGTGCCATCGTTGCTGTGGCCATTTGCACTGCCTGCACCTGTGCCACGGCCTACGCTGCTGTGGCTGCTGCTGGTTGTTGTGCTGGCGCAATGAGCCCCGAGGCCAGCCTCCCCTCCACAGCTGTGTTTACTGGTGGGGACTGCAGTGTGGACCTTCTGCTCCGAATCCAGCAGAAACGCTGGAATCACATCCCTCATCTGCAATCAACAAAGATAGAACAGGCAGGTGAGCAGGCAGCGTCCCCCTAGGTAGCCAAAGGCGCTGCGTGATTAGTGTGAAATGTGAATAGCATGTCGTGTGTCACCGGTCGGCTATCATAACTCGCCCCCAAGAAGGCCGCTGCATTCTGCCCTAAACCTCAAACAGACTGAGGTATATGGGACAGAAAGTTGACTACTGCAAGTGCAGGCAGGCTCCCACCAGGTGCTCACGTCTGCAAGATGCACATCTGTGAATGCCTGGTTGAACTACTGATGCCGCTGAAACCCCCGGCGCAGGCGCACACACCTTGATCATGTCAAACATCTCCTGGCGAGCCAGCTGCCGGCCAGGGACCAGCCCCGCGTGCACCACCAGGGCGCCGTAGGCAGGCAGGGCTATCGTGAAAGGCAGCTCCCGCAACAGTGAAGCCTCCTTGGGGCCGAGGCCCGCCACCCAGCCAAACTTAGCGGCCTTGGTGATGTGGAGCCCCTGAGCCTTGCCGGTGTGCCAGTCTTGGTAGGCGGCCAGAGCTGCAGCATCAAGGCAGGGAGCAGATAGCATCGGCTAAACACCTTGCTTGATGCATCAAGAGACACGACAGTCCCTGATGAAAGTTATCAATAACCGGCCTGCTCTGACCAGGTGGGCACTGCATGCAACAACCGCCACAGCAGCTCTGGCCCTCAGCAACCACCACCTGCAGTCACCTTGCTCACCACATTGCAAGCACCCGTCCCACGCTGACCACTGCACTCACCTGCATCATCATGATTACCACGAACCGCATAAAAGTGTTCCGTCCTCACATACTCCACCACCTGTCAGCGGATGGCACAGGCAGGGTGTCAGCATTATGCGCAGCACATTCAACAGGACCTTGCGCTGCACTTGCACAGTGGCTATGCCATCTGCCTTTAGCGGGTACTGCACCTCCTCAAGGTGATACAACCCAATGATTATCCGCAATGCAGCGCTCAGGCAAGGGCAGTCTGTGTGGCATCCATCACAGAGCCAAGGGGACCAGCGAGGCGCGTGCACAGACCCCTGGCAAGCAGCTGAGCAGGGTGATGGGACGGTACGAGGCGAGGTCGCGGGACTCGTTGGCACCGCCTTTGTGGATAAACACCAGAAGTCACACGAGCATGCTATGAGGCAGGACTGGCGTGTAAGGCTGCAGCCCCTCCCCCCCCACCTCCCCCCGCAACTCCTCGTTGGCTACAATTGAGAGTGTGGCCCTAATAAGGTGCCCCAGAAGGGATGCACTGCCCTGGCTTTGCCCTGCTCAATTCCGCTTCGGACGGCAGTTGGTTGACCTCCACCAACCAACCTGCGCCGAGGCCGGACCCTTGTTCACCAAGTCGCCCACCAGCACCACAACATCCCTGCCCCGCTGGTAGCCACACTTGACCAGAAGCAGCTCCTGCAGCTCCCTCAGGCACCCGTGCACATCCCCAACTATGATGACACGCTTGCCGGTTGTGACTTTGGGTGGCAGCACGCTGTGCCACACCCTGGGTGGGAAGTTGCCTGCATGCGCCGGGTTTGGCCCCTCAAGCGGATACTACAAGCACTCATTCAGTTTGGGTTGTGCACGTTGACGTAGCCCACTGACCGTCTGGAGTTCTAACAGGGCCAGCTCTGATCACCCTTTCTAAGTTGCGGCCCACAAGGATGGAGGAAATCAAGAACACCATGTTTTTATGACTTCTTATGAGTCATGGAGACAGTGGACGGAGTGCAATGGCAAAGTGGAAGGCCTGCCAAAGACGCAGCAGGCAGGACAGAGGCGCAGGGGCGCAGTCGATTTCGGAAAACATGTCGGACTGTATTTGGTTTTCACATCTAACGGACGTCCGGGATGATCTGGTAGTTACAGACCTCCAGCTTCCATTTTAGCCTGCGCGTCTGTAGATGCAGATGGGCGTCATGTATCTGCAAGTGACACAGCCGCGAGCAGAATGCGACTGCCCAGACAACCTTGCTTGACTCCGACAGCCTCCTTCTTAGATGCAGGGCGGAGCAACTGCGATGACTAGCGCCGTTCACGTTGCAGCAGGTGAAAGGGGCAATTTTTTGCGCCTCTTGGGCGCCGTGCACCCTGTCACGTCGCCTCCCTTTGTCAGGCATATCTAGGCAGCTTACCACCATATAGCCGCTCTATTTCAGTAACATTATCATTGCCTGAACATCTGCTCTTACCTACGCACCTAGCCGCAACCTCTTGATCACTGCTGTGACTAGTGAGTCGATCTGGTTGTGTTGAATACTTCGCAGTCAGATACTTACCATGAATACAGCTTTATGCGGATCCCTGTCTGGTGTGGCCCTCGTGGCCCGCCCGTGGCTTCGCAAGAAGTCTGGAGGTGAGGCACGCCTGCATGCACAGTACTATCTCTTTTTGACTTGGCTAACCTGAGCCCACTTGCCGGACAAACCTTTGGGGAAGGAGGGTGAACCATCGACTTTAAGAAGTTACAAGCCCAGTAAGGTTGGCAAAAGCTGACTGGCAGACTCAGTACCCGTGCCCTGCAGGCCTGGCAGGGCCTCGCGTGTCCTCGGCTCACCGCTCCAGGGCAGCCCTGTGTCCCAGCGCCATTGCTGCCCCTGCAGCGCCCATCCCTGCCCTCCCTGCTGAGGATGATCTGTTCGATATGTTTTGGTGAGTACCGCGCTTGCCAGGATAGCTGTCATCTGAAGAGCCCTGCCCTTGCGCTCCTCCCTTGCCCCTTGCGGCTGTCCATTTATCGTTTGTGCCCTCAGCACGGACTGACTGTTCGAGGCTCGTGGGTGCCACAACTTTGCAACCGGTCACACACAAACGCCGTGCCTTATTGCTATCGTGCAGCTACCAGTGCGAGCAGACTGTCAGTGGCACGGGCTGCACCACACGTGGCGTATGCGGCAAGACGCCCGAGACCACCATGCTTCAGGACCTCCTGACTCACTCCATCAAGTCGTTGGCATGCTGGGCCCGGTTTGCTACCGAACACAGCGTGGAGGTGCCCCATCCGGTATACACTTTCATCCACGCCGGAACCTTTGCCACCCTGACCAATGTCAACTTTGACAACGAGCGCTTCAGGGAGTACCTCACTGAAGCACACACCCTGCGCAAGCAAGTGGAGGTGAGCTGAGCTGAGCTGCGGGAGTGGCGGGGTAGGTTCTTTCAGACAATATTCAGTGAAGGGTAGCAGCAGCTCGCAGTTATCTTGCCCAGATGTTTCTCAAAGGGCAGCTCTAGATTACATTAGATGCCTGAAAATGCCTGTGTCAGATGCTGGCATGCTACTAACGGCAGGCCTGTGCACTAGAAACCCACATCCTGCAGTCCTCTAAGCCGCATGCTTCTCAGTCGTGGATTTAGCGTGTCACAACCAGGTCAGAACAAGGCTCGGGGAGACCTGCTTGCAGTTCATCGTCCTCCCATGCTCTTGCTGCAGACTGCCCTGCGCAAGGCGGGCGTGAATGCCAACCCCCCGGCGCCCTTCCTGCCCTGGTTCGACCTGCTGGCCCACCCAGCAGCCTGGGTCCCTGAGCCGGACTTCATTAGCATTGCCTCCATTGATGAGCTAGTCAACGTCGGCAAGCTGGTAAGCAGCGCTGCCGTCCCGCATGCACCTGTGACCGCCACTGGCCTGCTGTCGTGCAGAAGTGGAAGGCACATGCTGAGGCAAGGCGTGCCTCTGATGCAGCGGCTGACTGCATGTTGCCCTTGGATGTGATGTGGAGTAGCAAGAACAGCATGCATGAAACATTTGCTGCACTGCGTTCCCCAAGCAAACCCTTATCTGCCACCTTGCTGTGTACCCCTGGGTTGCAGGCCTCCCTGGAGCACCGCCGCCACCGCGTGGAGCCCACTGTGTTGGGCCTGCAGGAGTGTGTCAACTATGCGCTGCGCGGGTGAGTGGCTGTCATTTTTCAGGCCCCTTGCTTCTGTCTGTCCTGGTCCACCGTGCGTGGAGGCAGGTACATTCAAGCGTGGCCGGGTGGGCCCATGCATAGGAGGAGCTTGAGACCTTAGTGCTGCCATTCTGGTTGTAGTCTTTGCGGTTAAGCGGAAAGTGGGTGACACCTAGACAAAAGACTGAAGCACCTAGACAAAGACAATTGCCACTGACTGCAGTCTGTGCGCGTACACCCACCATGCGGAGGTGCTGGGACAGACCGACCCGCGCATCGACACCTTTGTGGCAGAGGCATACGCCTTCCTATGCAGCCAAGAGGTGGGCAAGGGCAGGTCTCTAGCGACCAGCACTTTGGTCGCTTGTTGGGGAGCT
This sequence comes from Parachlorella kessleri, assembly GCA_001598975.1. Taxonomy (NCBI): domain Eukaryota; kingdom Viridiplantae; phylum Chlorophyta; class Trebouxiophyceae; order Chlorellales; family Chlorellaceae; genus Parachlorella; species Parachlorella kessleri. The sequence continues at coordinate 15,248 of BBXU01000697.1, read as the reverse complement.
AGTCTACCAGTCTTTGAGCAGCCGTGTGAGGGAGGGCGCTTCACCGTGCTGCCAATGCTGCCGGAGGGGTTGCACCAGCAGGTTGCTAGAACTTAGCCAGGTGAAGCCTGCAGAGCGGTTGGCAAACATGGCATACCCAGCTGCCGTAGGTGAGACTCTTGTCCCTTCCAGCGTCTCTGCTACCCCCACCCGCCCTTAGCGAGGACCCTCACACCCTGCCCCCCCCTGCTGCTGCTGCTGCTGCTGCAGGCTGGCAGCGTGGACTCCCTGCTGGGCTACATCCTCAAGTGCGGCGAGGCCAACCTGTGGGCCATGGAGCTGCTGGACCGTGCCAACACCTCGCGCTACGGCCAGCCGCGGCCCACACAAGTGCGCATCACCCCGGTCAAGGGCAAGGCCATCCTGGTGTCGGGCCACGACCTGCAGGTGAGCAGGCAGCAGTGAGTGCGGGGCATGCCTGGCGGACGCTGTCCAGCCACGCTGACATTGCTCCACAGTAATATGAGGGCTGTACCTGCCTGGCTGGCTCTGTACAGCCGCGCTGGCATCGCTCCCTGGGATAGGGAGGGTGCGACCGGTCACCAGCTAGGGCCCATTGCTCTGCCTCCTCGGCAACATATTACAACCACAAAGTGCCGCGCAGTTCCGTCCCCTTCCCCCACCGCCTCAGTACTATAATGTCTTCTTACTGCCGGATCCCTGCTGCTGGCGCTTTGCTTCCTTCCCTGACCAAGTTGAAATCCAAATTTCCCCCTGTGCTTTGCCCCTTGCAGGACCTGCATGATATTTGCGAGCAGACCGTCGGCACTGGTATTAACATCTACACCCACGGCGAGCTGCTGCCCGCCCACGGCTACCCCGGCCTGCATGACAAGTTCCCCCACCTGGTAGGCAGGCAGCTTGGGAGTGGTATGCCTCCAAGCTGATATGACGAGTGTTCTAGTCAGCCAGCGCGTGTGACCCTCTCCTGCACTACTTTGGGTGTTGCCGCCTGATTTCCAGCCCAGCGCAGAACAGAGCTTCACTCACTGGGGATGCATCGTGAGGTAGCGCAGTGTACTGCGTTGGCTGACTGGGGTCTTGCTGGCGTGTGCAGGTTGGCAACCACGGCGGCGCCTGGTATCGCCAGCAGCGCGAGTTTGCCGAGTTCCCAGGCAGCATCCTTATGACAAGTGGGTGCATATGCGCGCCTCGTGCCTGCTTGAGCACATGGATACTTGGGAGCACAAGCACGCTGCCATGCTCTTGTACCCCGCTTGCCAGCAGCACATCAGGGTCCCTTGTGGCCGCCAGCTGCAGCAGTGCGGGTGCACGGCTCCTGCCACTGAACGCAGCAAACTTCCGAGTATGCTCGTTGTCTGTGACCCCTGTGCAGCCAACTGCATCGTCGAGCCCCGCGTCACCTACAAGGACCGCATCTTCACCACCGGCGAGGTTGGCTGGGCGGGCGTGGGGCACGTGGAGGGCGGCCATGGCCAGAAGAAGGACTACTCAGCCATCATCAAGGCTGCCCAGGTGTGTACCAGGAACTGACCCCTAGATGGTGACTGGCATGTAGCCAACCCCATGCTGCATGGATGGTGGGCAGGGCAGCTGACACTGTGTGGGCTGCCTAAACCGCTCGCACTCCCGTCACCCCAAGCATTGCAGCATGGGATGCGGCTTCAGCACCATGCCAGCACCCTAGTTTTGCGGTGGTCTGACACGTCAGCCCTAATTTAGGAACGTGCTCTCAGCAGGCAGAGTCGACGTGCTATGTAGGTTCCCTCTCCTACCTGTTGTGCATGCACCACCTCCACATCCCAGCACTTGCCACACACGCTGCTTGCCACCTGCAGTAGTAGCTATCTAGCGCTATAGTATATGCATGTTGTTCTCAGCTCCCATTTCACACACCCCCTCTCCTCTGCAGGAGCTACCCGGGTTCACACACGAGCCCGAGGAGCCGCGCTTTGTGACCACCGGCTTTGCCCACAACGCCGTGATGAGCGTGGCGGGGCTGGTGGTGGACGCCGTCAAGCAGGGGCACCTGCGCCACATCTTTCTCATCGGAGGGTGAGTGGAGGTAGCTTGTGGGTATGGCACACCTGGAAAGAGCGGTGCTGCGCACGAGGCTTCTCCTTGAGTGCTTGCGGCTGGGCACAGACAGTGGGTGCTTGCCTGACACGTGGTGAGCATGGGTTCTCTGGGGTGCAGCCGACACGGCTCAAACATGCTCGAAGCCGGCTTAAAATGTGGATTGCATGTGCGGACAACGGATTGCAGTCATCCTAGACATGTCACCCCTACCCAAGCATGCTGGTGTTGATATATGGGCTACACTCGTGTCAGACCTTGACACATCCATCATCCATGGCTTGCAGGTGCGACGGCACGCAGCCTGAGCGGCGGTACTTCACCCAGGTGGCCGACGGCACGCCAGCTGACAGCCTCATCCTCACGCTGGGCTGTGGCAAGTTCCGCTTCTATGACCACGACTTTGGCACCCTGCCAGGCACACAGGTGAGCAGCTGGCTGAGAAAGCGGCCACTCGTGGGAGAGGGGCCCCTTGACATGGCAGCCAGCCCCCCTGACTTTGCAGTGGTGAAGGGACCGCATTGACTTCACATGCAATTTTGTTTGAGGCAATTGGCCCGGTGGTGGTCTGAGCTGATGGTAGCAATATCAAGCTGATCAGGACCTGTGCAAGCACAAGCCCACTCCTTCGCCGACAGTGACCCCACCGTAGATGGTACTTAAGAGCTGTCCCCCTCACCGCAAACCTCCTCTGCCCCGTCCCGCCCCCTGTAGCTGCCGCGCCTGCTGGACATGGGCCAGTGCAACGACGCCTACTCCGCCATCGTGGTTGCCTCCAAGCTGGCCGAGGCCTTCGGCACAGACGTCAACGGCCTGCCACTCAGCCTGGACCTGTCCTGGCTGGAGCAGAAGGCGGTGGCAATCCTGGCCACGCTGCTGCACCTGGGGGTGCGGAACGTGCGGATAGGGCCCCATGCGCCCGCGTTCCTGACGCCCGAGGCGCTGGCCGTGCTGGTGGAGAACTTCCAGCTGAAGGTCAGCAACACCAAGGATGCCCAGGGCGACGTGGAGGCCATGCTGCAGCACGCCTGAGCGCTGCCGCCGGGGACGCTGTGGGTCGGCTTGGTCACCCAGCTGCTTGTGGGGCTGCGGTGTGTGTGCAGGGAAGCGGGTGGTACTTGGTGGGGTCGGCAAGGGCTGCATCCCAAGGGGTGCTTCGGTGTGATGTAGTGATTCAGGGTGGCTGACCGTGCGAACAGACTTGAAAAGGCGAACTGAAGCGACAGAGGCGATACAGTGATGCTCTGGTGTGATGGTAGTGTGGGCGGCAGGGAAATGTGGAAGTGTGAGAGGAAAGTCCTGGGAGACTCATGTGAATTACTGCATTTGATTTTTGTTGAGCCTACTTTTTCCATGCGCTTGTTTTTGTAGCCATGAGCTACTGGCTGCATTACGCCTACCCCATTTGAATAAACCTTCCTACCCATGGCTTACTTACCTCGTCTTGCTTGTGCCTTTTTGAGCGCACGCTTGGAACTCAAAAGTGACTTTGTGTGGAGTCATTATGAGGTTGCTGACCGTCACTGCTTGTATCTACAATCAAGACATGTACTTGGTTAATCCTGTTCTTGAACCCTTCATGGGCCTTTGGTGTGGTGCTTTAAGCCCTTTGTAACAAGCTGCGATGCATCATAAAGGCATACTCAGTCACCTTGTTCTTACCCTTGCAGTGTCTGTGCGGTAAGATATTGGCACAGCCAGGCCTAACAGGAAGCACAGGTGCAACATTTGGGCATGACGGACTGTGTTATACGCTGACAGGCCCCACTTGGTGCCGGCGCCCGCTCTGGCATATGCCAGTGCAGTTCCCAGCCTAGTAGTCTAGTCTAACAGCGCACCGCCACCTGACCATGCTGCCGTGAATCCCATAAGTAGGGCCAACAAAAAGCCAGGATCTACTATGCCCACAAACCACAAGATCCAAGTACCAATTCCTAATGGCATGCACCACCCCGTCCGGACGGGGACACCAACAAAAAGCACAAACAAAGGTCTATCCTACCAAGCTTTTCCAAGTGTCCCTGTCCCAGCTGTTCTGGAACACACCGTACCAACAAGTTTGAATGCATCAACGAACCACTGTAAGGGGTATCTAATACCCGGGGGAGCGTGCATTGTGGGAAACCTTGCTGCAGAGGGCCACCAAAATGGGTTCCACACTCCATGCAACTAAGCCATTTCACCCATCTCTTGGACTACGCGGCCACCTATCACTAACAACCAACTTTCTCATGCCAGGAAGACTTGCAAAAGGCTGCCGAGAGTTTAGTAGCGTGCTACAAGGGAACCTATTAGAGCATAGTAAAGGCAACAAATTCCTTCCCAGTTCTCTTGGGTAGTAAACAGCAGTTATGCCAACAAAGCATAGTACTCAATGCCAACAGAGAAAACAGCTGTAAGCCAACAATGAAATGCAATTAAATCTTGCAATCCAAGCGCACCACCCAGGCTCCCTAGCTACCCAAGCCGGGAAAGGCCTGCCAATTCTCTGCTCTTGCTGCACTGCTCTTCTCATACCGCGACGAAACTATCAACGCAGATCAAAGCTGGCAACTACTTTGAAACTCCTGCACCAGGGCCTCTGATGAATGCATTTCTCTGCTAAATAAACCTACATTCTCCACCCTGCCCTGCTTGATAGCACAATAAGACGAGTCTTAATCCTAAGGCGTACCGCCTCCTGTCCGTGCTGCCGTGAGTCCCACATAAGTGGGATAACAAGAGCCAGGTTAAGCCAACAGTGAGAGCAAAAAAAGAGGATAGGAAGCACCCACCTAGAATCTGTAAGCAATCAACCAAGCCAACTCATGACAATGTGTCCACAAGCATTGCACTACTTGACGCCACTCTCCACAAAACGTGGCTTCTCACTTCACAGGCCCAAGGCCATTTCAGCCGGAGCCTGCAGCAAGGGCAGCTGACTTGGCTTGGCTTAGTCAAGGTGGCCTCAGCAGGCGAGACCTGGGCTCACTAACAAAGGTGGAATGGTGACCATGCATTTTAAGATAGAATGATCCAACATACTGAAGCTGCAAGTGAGTCGGATGCGTGAACGCAGCTGGGAGGGGTGTGGTGCTACCCCCTCGCGGCCAGTGCAGCAAACACTTCTCTCACAGCTGCTTTGCCTGCTGGGCCACACCTTCGCTGGTGTCCATGCCCGTAGCGTCCACAGTAGCACTAGTTGCTGGCAGCTGCGTTCCGGCGCTGGCATCACTTGCCCCTCCATCCTGTGGTGCCGCCAAGCTGTCACCTGTTGCCACCAGTTCAAGCTCGGCAATAGCCGCAATTGCCTCTTGCGGGGCTGGCAGGTTGCCTACTGCTGGTCGCTGCCCAGCACTGCCGGCTCCTGCCGCAGCATTGGCAGGTGCCTGGCTGGTGTTACCTGCGGCCGCGCGCTCCGCCTTGACGCTATTGGCTGCCACTGCCTGCTCAGACACTGCGCGGCTGTCAATGCCGGCCAGCAGTGCCCCACCTTCTCCGGCAGCTGTTGTCACCTCCGCAGGGCTTCCGAGCCCATACATCGCCAGCAGCTCTGCATAGGTCGGCAGGCCAGGCGCCTCCAGCGCTGGTAGGTCCGCCGCCGACAGGACCTCATCAATGTCAGCTGCCAGCATGCCAAGGGACTCCTGGGGCCCCGCCAGGCCGCTCCCAGCTGGCTCCTGCTGCCGACCTTGCATCACGCCACCCTGGGCTGGCTGCGGCTCCTCAGGGGCCATCCCTGAGGCACGAGGAGGCACCTCCATCTGCACGCTGCTGGCGATAAGTTGCCCTCCTACCGCACTGCCGCCTCTGTCTGACCCGGCAGGGCCACCAGTAAGGGCATCCACGGCCGCCTGGAATTTCTCAGGGCCCCCGGCCACCGGCCTGGCGGGCGCTGGTGCCGCCTCGGCCACATCAGCAACAGCAGGCTGGGGCCTGCTGGCGCTGGGTGGCGCCAAAGGCGGAGCTTCTGCCGCGATGCCCACGGATTGCAGGGCGCTGGCCATGTGACTTGCTGACACTTGGAGCTCCTCCACCAGGCGGCCGGAAGAGGTGGCATCGGTCGATGATGATGGGGACCGTGGGGCACTGGCCACTGCATCGACAGTCGGTTGCGGCGCACTGGTGGAGGTGTCAGCCAGCACAGGGCCTGCAGAAGAAGTGAGAATGGTTTGCCTGATGGCTGGCCAAGCGCCATACGACTTCTACCCCCGGACGCGCCACTGTGTCTGGTGGTGGTACGCTGTCATATTAGACATGACTACTGGTGTAGGTTGTGTGTGGCGTGGAGCACTGCTGCTGCCTCCACCAGCACCGCATTTCAAGCAAAAAGAACTCTGTGTCCCAGCTGGGGTGAAGGAGGTGATCATGGCTCGTCGTCGGAGGTTTGCCTCACCTGGCAGCACCAGGGCTTGTGCTGCTGCCGCAAGGCTGGCCAGCAGTACAGAGGCAGCGTGCTTCTTTTGGCAGGCTTGACGGCGGCCGCCCTGCAGTATGGGTGAATCAACCTTCAGCTGATCAGAGGCAGTAAGCTCGCTCCAGCCTCCGAATTGCTACTCGGTGGGTACTGCTAGGGCCCTTGGGTGCACTCGGCAAAGTCTACCACCCCTTGGCATCGAGATGGCTCGAGCGAGGCGTGCAGCCCACCCTGGCACCAACCCTGCTATCGCGCAATTTTTCGATAGGTCAGCAAACCCACCGTTGGTAGGGACGTCGCCTGCACGGTAAGGGTTGCCCGACGAGCAGCACGAGGCCAGCGGCAGAGCCTTTGATGAGCGATCATCCTGTGAGCAGGCGAGGGCTGAGGCAAGAACAAAAGGAGAGAGGTAGCGGAGGTGCGATTTGGGGACGGCTGCTGTATGGTGTTATGGTGGTAAGCATCCTACCACAAACTCAAACTGGGTCCGTATGAGAGCGCGCCTCAATTGGAAAGTTGGAACGGCCCTGCTTGCGGGGCCCCCTTTAAAGCCTCACTGCACTTCCATGACTGTAGTACTTCATCACCAAGATCTGCGGAGGATTTCGATCTTCAGGAGTTGTACCTGCCCATCGTGCCTGTGTCCAAGGGAATCTTGGCGCAAGTCATAATGGCACCAGATACCTAATACCAAGGCAGCGGGGAGGAGCGAATACGGCAATGGACCCTTCTGCAGGTACCTTTTACATCCATCGATTTGTATCGCGCGCCACCTGCCTCGATCACCACAACCCACCTGTTGCCCCGCATGTCATGGACCGTCGGAGAGACCCCAAGCAGCTTCCAACCGGTTTTCAGGAACGAAGACGGCTGGCAGCCCTTGACAAGCAGAAGCATGCACGTAAAGAGGCGGCCAACCGAGCCAGAAAGCTCGCTTTGGCAGCAACAGAGTCCACCGTTGAAGAATCCGAGCAGGCAAGTCAGCTAACCTGGCAATCCCGGAGCACGGTACTGCTGCTCACTGTCTGCCTCATACTGCTTTGCCTGTCAAAGTTCCTCAAGCCAGGCTTGAGCACCTTAAGCGCAGGACGTCGATATCCAAGACGCAAGCAGCGCTGGGGACGACACCTTGGAGGCAGCCAATCAGCAAGCGGAACCCACAACACCGCCCTCCACTGCGGCAGCTAATGGCCAGCAGAGGGCACCCGGAGTTGGCAAGGCGCTGAGGCAGTACTACGCCGAGCAGCTAATGCTGCCGGAGTGGCTCATAGAAGTGCCGCCTGACCTGGGAGCTGAGTGGTAAGGGCTCTGCAGCCAGCTTGCTTTTCTCAGTGTTGACTACTGTCTCATTGCAGGAGATGCTCATTTCCGCCCTGGCTATGTTGCTGTCTTGCGCGCATCACCATGCGTGTAGCCTCACCTGAAGCCGTTGTGCGTGACCCACAGGTTTGTCATGCCACGGCCGGAGGGCCGCCGATGCCTGGTCATATCCGCCAAGGGTCAGACGACCTCAAGGCTTCGCAATGGGGTGCTGTATGAACGCTTTGCCTCTGCCCTGCCGGGGGGCGGCCCTGGTACCTTAGCCAGCTCAGACGTGAGTTAGCAAGCCGACTGCTTTCTGAAGTGGCGAGCGGGTGGCATGTGGGGTCAGCGCGCATGGCCACGAACTGGTGTTTGCAAGAAAAGGCTGACACTGAGCGAGGCGACGGAGGGCAGTCCAGTAGCTTGTTCGCTTTCAAGCCATCCTATTCAATGAGCTGTACTGGACATGGTTGCACCCAAGGCGCCAGGCGTGCCGTAAGGTCCCTGTGTGTTGCGTGCAGGTCTTCTGTATACTAGACTGCATATATCACGAGCCTAACCAGACGTATTATGTAATTGGTGAGGGAAGACCCAGCAGGGGCCAAGAGGCATAGGATCAATTTTACCTGCGAAGCCTCCCTCCAGCACCGCCCTGCGTTATTGCAGTTGGTGACATTGATCATGCTGCTTCAGCCCTCTTGGTGCTTACTGTTTGTATTCGCCCGCCACTCCAGGCATATGTCAAGGATCAGCATGTATTCAGCAGCCTGGCCAGGATCCCTTGCTTGGGCCTCCGCTGTCGGCAGAGTCATGTCTCTTATTGCCCTCCCTGCAGACCTGCTGTGCTGGAAGGGGTACGGGCTGTATGACTGCTCCACAGAGTTCCGGTTATACTGGGTCGGCAGCAAGCTGGAGGAGACTGATGCGGGCCAGCCGCCAGGCAGCGTGCCCCACCACGCTCGCTGTTTCACTCCCGTACCGGCGTACAGGTGCGTGGGGTGGGGTTGCCGCCTGGAGGGTTGCCGGAAGCCCCTGGTATGCCTTCAGGCCCCTGCCCCGGCAAGGCTAGATGAGGCCCGGGGGACGGGGAGGGAGTCAGTTGCATTGTAGGTGTTTGTGGGTAGAGTGTGTGATAGCTGGAGGGTAGGCGCTAGCAGCATTGCGGGGGCAGTGGATTCCGGGGAGCATAGACGCGAGGGGGACCAAGACATATGACACATGTGGAGGGTGGATGCGCGGCTCCTGCATCTGGGGAATACAACACGCTGTAAGCCCCATGTACTGCAAGTAAGGCTGCATGCATCAAGCCCCAGGTAGTCAGTCCTGTTGCTTGCCAGCTGGGCTAGCTTGCAGGTCCCCTTCCACCCTCCCCACATCATGTGCCTCGCTGCCCAGACATGACAGCTCACCACACGTCCCGTCCAGGTGTACCCCCGAGGGTCTGGCAGCCGCCCATGGCAACTCCGTGCCCTTTACCAGGGACGGGGTGTACCTGCTTCACCGGGAGGCCCACTACAGTGCCGGCCCCACGCCTCTGGCGCTCTTGTGGAAGGATGCGGCATGCAGCCGCTACGTGATCGACACCGACGCAGCAGGTATGCCGGCTTAGGGGTGGATGGGGGAGGAGAGGTGGGCAGCGCTTGGTGACAGTGCTGGCGCCGCTCAGTTCTATTTCACGGAGTCCCCAGCAGTGCAACTGGTAGAGGTGCAGGCAATGCGAGCAGAGGGGAGGTAGGGGCGAACTGGATCGTCAGGGCTGGATGCAGTTGTGGTCAGAATGTGAGTGGATGAGGCGTGCCTTGTAGGGCTAGGTGGGCACGAGAAGTGTTCACATCTTAAGGCCAGGCCTGGCTCCCTGTCTGGCAGCTTCAGGCGGCCGGGCCGAGGCTGCTGTGGCCAGCAAGCTGTAGGCAGTCCCCTCGGCCTGCCAAGCAGGCATGCACGAAGCTGTTGCCTGCGCAGGGGTGCCGCTGGCCCAGCAAGTGGCCGTGCTGGAGTACCGCATGGACGGCACGGTCGCCACTGCTGACGACCCGCCTGCTGTGCTGGGCCGCATGCCGCCAGCGTTCATAGCGCAGATGGGCCCGCGGCTGCGCGCGGGGCGGCTGCTGCGCTTCCGCATCGGCCCGGGAGGCATCTTTTTCAAGGACGGCATGCCGGTAAGTGCCCCGGTGCATGCCGGCTTGGCTGCACCACTGGGTCAGGCATTCGCGGGGCAAGGAGCACGACAAGCACGCCTAGCGGTGCCCCGTATTAAATCAGCAAGTGAGCCTTGTCTGCTGCTTTGCACCTAGGGCAGCAATCAAACACTGAGGCCGCCGCCCCACACACCGTTAAATTGTGGACCCCAACCCGACCACCCCTCATCTTCTTTGGCGCCCAAACTCCTCTGTGCAGGCGGGCGCAGACCTTCACTTTGAGGGTCCCGCCAACCAGCGTCGCGGCCGCGCTGACAGCCTGTCCAAGATTGTGTTCCAGCACCAGGCACGCACCTCGCCCATCACCCTACAGCAGCTGCTGGCAGCCGCAGCCACTGGCAGCCGGTCGGTCCTACAGGTGTGGCTGGCTATATGGTACACCATTTTGGAAGAGCTTGCCCCAATCAAACACATAGGGGGTCCTTGAAGCGCTGAGGTAGCATGGGTATCCAGGTGACATATGGCAGCGGTGCCATGGGTACCTAGGAGCCTGCACGAGGCTTTTGTGATGGTCTGTCATGGGGGGATATGCTGCCTAGGTACTCAGGCTTGATGGCCGCTGCTGCTGCTTACTACCCCTGGTGATGAACTGATCAAATGATCCGTTGTGCCTAGAGGCTAGAGCTTGGCGCCCTGGTTTAGTTTGGTTGGCAGCGACAAAATGCTGCTGCAGCCAGCCTTGATGCTCATAACAGCTGTGTCGTTCCCAGCATTGACGGTGGCTATGCTGTGGAAGGCTCGTTCAAGTGATGAACCCTGCCCTCCTTTGAGATGTACTCAAGGTGAGAAAGAGCTGAGGGGCCGCTGCCGAGCCCTGTCAGCATTGTACTGCGAACGCGTCAACTATGGAAAGGCTGCTGCTGCCCTGCTGCAGGATGAGGGGGCAGAAGGGCAGCTGCTTGTTGGTCCCGGCAGCGCCGCCGCATCCATGTCGCTGGTGGCATCTGAGGGGCGGGAGGGCGGCGGCAGCATGCTCACCGACGGCGGCAATGCGGGGGCTGGCAGCCCGGGCAGTGATGGGGTGGAGGTGGACATGGGCTAGCTGGCGGGGGCTGTGGTGGCTACTTGGTAGTAGGGATTCAGGCTTGTGTTGCTGCCCCAACATCTGCTAGTATGTAGGCTAGATCACCATAGGGATAGGGCAGCAGCTAGGGCAGGGCCCTTTAGCTTGTAGGCCGCTGGTTGGGCAGGTAGCTAGGGGGTGGATGTAGAAGTAAGGTCCCTCACTTGGTGCATCATTATCAGCTCCTGGCTGTTACGGCAGTTTACACAATTCGAATGCCCCCCCTGGCCTAGAGTTATACCTAAGTTTGATAGCTCAACCACACGGGCCCTTCTTCCAGACTCACATGGAGGCAGTCTCAAGTCGAGAACTCATGGTGCAGTCTCATGAAGCACACCGACGCACGTGCTGGCACTCACTGCTACGGTAGTGCTGCCGCTAAGGCAGCTCCGGGGCTTGTGGCTCAGAGTGCCTTGCCTGCCTGCCTGCCGCCCGCCCCGCTTCTACAACTCCCCGGCAGGGTGGCTTTCTCGCCCCAAAGCCAGCCAGTGCAGGTAGGAGTCTGCGTGCCGCTGGAGGTCCTTATCCAGGTAGAAAGCAAGCCCGCCTCCCACCAAGCCGATAGCCAGCACTCGCCGTAGCTTGGCCCGCAGGCTGGCTCGGCGCTTCTTGTCGGTGGTTGCCAGCCCCGGCTGTTGGGGTGGCCTGCAGCAGGAGCAGGAGGCAGGTCCCTTGCCTTCTTTGCCTGGGTTGGGACCTTACGATGTGGTGGGTGACTGAGCAGAGCAGGGGGGTCCAGCAATGCATTGCAAGCAAACTGAAGGGCACCAGCAAGCCGCCAGGCCACAGTACAACCGCCTAAGACAAGGCCAAGCAGAGCAGCGCAGCTGCCGCCACGCCCGAAGCAAGCAACCCTGCGCCAAGTAGTACAAGGGACTAGGAAATGTTGTCGTTGGTGGCAGGCACTACAAACAGAGGACAGGAAGGGGTGACCTGGCAGGGCTGAATGTCGGTGTGCTCTGGGGCTCGCCTGAGTCTGATCCGATAGGTACCTCCCGAAGCCACTGCTTACCTGAGCAGCGCATTAAGCATGCCGCCAAAGTAGACGGCCAGCAGTGTGCTTGTGAAGCAGCAGACATTGAAGGGCATGCTGAGGTCGGGAACAGGCAGCGGCACAAGGTGCGCTGCGCTGTGGGAGCTCTGCACAGCGCAGCGGTGGTGCTGGCTGTGGTTAGCTGGGCCACCGGCAGGGAAGCTACCCGTGGCTGGCCCTTGAGGGCTGTGTTGTGTTGCAGATAAACCCGCACAAGAGCCAGGAATTAGGGTTACTGTAGCGGCAGGGATGTCAACGCCCCTGCATGGGGCACGACCAGGGGCAGATATCACCATCGTGTGAGAACATCATCATGCTGTTGGCTAAGGCATCCAGGCAAGCATACCGAGCAACCAGCCAGCCAGTCCCCAGCTACTTGTCCTCTCTTTCCCCTCCATGCCACCATTCACAAGTTTTTCAAAGTGCACTGTCACGTGCATTTCCTGTCACGTGCATTTCCATCTTAAAGGGCACTGCTGGAGTGTGAGAACATATGGCGTATCCTGGCATGACACACTGCAGCAGCGATCACTTCACCAATGCCGGGCCCGGGCATGGCAGGCAACATGGCAGAGTGGATTTCTCACCTGGAGGCGTCAGGGGCATGCTGGAACACAGACAGCAGCCGCGTGCGAAAGCCGACAGCCACACGCAGCTCCTGCCACTGAGGCAAAGAGTGACTCTGCTGCCGCCGCTGCTGCTGCTGCGGCGGCGGCTGCTGCTGCTGTGGTTGTGCGCATGGGGGCAGCTTCACCAGCAGCTCGACTACCCCGGCCACAAAGGGGCCGCTCGAGGGGAGGACCTGGTGCCAGGCAACCTGAGGGTCGTCCAGCTCCAGCACCTGCACCACAGGAAGCTGGTGTTGGCTGCCCCAGTTCAACTGTGGGAGCTTTGTTCTGGGGCGGGGCCCTGCCCCACGCAGCAGGTGCAGCAGGGAGCTGCTGCTGCTGCCGAGGAGGCATGACTAAGCACCAAGCCCCTGTGCAGCCTCCGTCAAATCGCCCGTGGCCAGCCAGGCACCCACCTGACCATCGAGCCGGAGCCCCAGCGTGCTCAGCAGGATCGGCAGCTGCCATGGCACCACCTGAAAGACGTGGAGAAGGGATGCAGCCGGGGCCGGCAGTCCTGTCTCCTGCTGTTGCTGCTCCTCGGTCTGCAGCTGCTGCTGCTCCTCCCCACTGGATCTTTGCTGGGTGCTGTCGAACGAGCTGCTGCTCTGGGGTGTGTGAAGGTCGCAGCGCACCCTGGCAGTGAGCACCAGGGTCCCTCCGGTGAGCCCAGAGGGCACAATGTGCCGCACCACCTGCAGCTGGGCTGGGGGGGCTGCCCGCCCTCCTGCTGCTGGGGCAGGTGATGGGCGACCTAGGCTTTGGTGCGCATCATCAGATGTTGGCTTCCCCTCAGATAGCAGCGCCTCCTGAGATGTTCCTGCTGCTGCTCCCCCTGCTGCTGCTCTACTGCCCCTCACGCTGCAACTCACCCACCCTGCTGGGCCCACATCAGCCGCAGCTGCCCCCAAGCCACCATCGCAGTCCCAGCCGCCCACGGTGCCCTGGCCAGCGCCGCCCTCCTTGTCACTGGGCTCCATAGCGGAGACAGTCCGGCTGTCTGCAGCGGCCAGCGCTACGCCTCGCAACTGGAGGGCCGTGCTGGCAGCCGCCTCGCAGGGCGCCGGCAAGGGGCGCGACAGCAGGCGCTGCAGCACCCGCTCAACCTGCTGCGCTGTGCTGAGCGTGCTGCCGGCTGATGCCTGGGTACCGCTGGTACTGCTGCTGATGCGGGCTGGCAGCACAGTTGACACAGTCAGCTCCATCCAGGGGGCGCTGGGCGGCCTCGAAGCACTATGGCTGCTGTTTGCGCTGGCCCAGCTCCCGCTGCCAGAGGTGTCACCCAAGCCCAGCGCCAGGCGAAGGGAGAGGTAAGGCGCCGCGGCAAGTGCCCCGGGATTTAATAAGGCTGTAAGCCCAGCCACCCGGCGGCAGGGCAGCAGGTTGGTCCAGGCCGCCAGGTGGCCGCGGCAGCAACCCTCGTGGGGCAGCGCGGCATACACCTGGCGCCTGCACGGGCGTAACCGATGAATTTGCCTTTACCGTGCTGCTGGTGGTGGCGTATACCCCGTTCCACCCTTCTTGCCGCTGCGCCCGCTTTGCAGCTCACCACGCTGATGCGCACACACCACGCAACACGCAGCAGTCCTTGCTGGCGGCTGGCCGGCCGGCAGACCATGCCTGCAGCTGTTGTGGCAAACCTGTGTTCCAACCGGCGCACCTGACACTAGCCCTGCCTCCAAACCAGCCCACCAGGGGTGCTGCCACCACCCCATCCTCTGTCACCCTGGCTAGTGGCACCCCCAGTAGGCCGCCCAGGCTCTCCACCAGGCCTCTGAAGGCGGGCTCTGTGTCCCTCAGCCCCTCCTGGAACTGGGCTTTCAGCAGTAGACCCGGTGGGGGCAGCGGGGAGGAGCCGGTGCTTGGTGTGCCGTGGATCCTCTGTGGGGTACATACCAGGGCAGGTGAGATGGCCGTGGTTGGCACAAGGCGCTTACGTTGTGCGAACTTAGTTACTTGGTTCGGGCGTCGGGATCTGACCCTCTGGGCCTGACACTAGCTAAAGAAACGAACAGTGCTGCTGGCTATGTCAGCTGACGCGGGGTCAGGCCGGGGTGAGACACCTACCCACCCAGCCGTGTGTGCTGTGCCTGCTGCATCTGCCTCTTGGCCCTCTCTCCCTGTTGCACACCTAGAAGAAATGGAAGGGGTGCGTGTATCCCGACAGGCTGAGGTTTCTCTTCATACTACATAGGATAACCCAACAGTGTGGGGCGTGTACCCCAGCAGGTCATGGGTGTGTTTTGAGGGTTGACATGCACTCCCACTCACCCAGCGCCCTCGAGCCAGTGACACCTCCACCTCTTTGATTCCATGCTGCTCCCCCAGCCGCCACAGTGGCGCCGCCAGCAGCCAGGCGTCCTCCCAACTCTCGACTGAGACACGCGCAGTGAGCTGTGCCTACGCACAGCTTTGGCCAGGGTGCCGGCCTGATAAGGATGGGGCTGACCCTATGCTGGGTAACACTTTGAGAGAGAGAGAGAGAGAGAGAGAGAGAGAGAGAGAGAGAGAGAGAGAGAGAGAGAGAGAGAGAGAGAGAGAGAGAGAGAGAGAGAGAGAGAGAGAGAGAGAG